>JAHPZR010002419.1:0-30000 GCA_019787425.1 Platygyra sinensis
TCTGGGTTGAGAGAGATAGCTGTGAGATTGTACTTGTGTGTTGCTCAAAAAAACACAACACAATGTCCCTTGCCAGGCCTCAAACATGGACAGTGCTTGGTTCAGAGTTGAGCACACTAAACATGAGGCAACCATGCCTCCACTTGCAATATCAAGTCACTAAGCTGATATGGCCAGATGTGTGCACAAACCCCGGTAAAGTAAATAGCTGATTGTACCTTTTTAGACCTAATACATCAAGGCCAGCCAAACTGGTCTCATTCCAAGCATTGTGATTCAATTACGACTTAATGTGACCTATGTTCTTGACTGTTGCTCTGTTCTGTTGTAAACCAAGCAGGAAGTGGTAGAGCATGAAAGAAGCGTACCGGGGTATAGGGGAAAACTGTGCCGAGATGCCTCATGATTATCACGTGATTATTGTAAATGATGCAACGAGCTTTGTCTCAGTTGCGTGTAGTCTGAGTTGGGATCTTGAATAAATCAGTTCTAAAATGTTCTCGGCCTGTGCAAATCTTTACATGGATGGCAAGCGTCAGGATACAACCCTCGTCAGATACCTTAGCGGTAACGTTTGTCAACTCAATTCACAAATTAGAAGGATGGCGACATCACATTTACCGCCGCCATCACCGCTAGAGATTCACGACGCGAACGCAGCAAAGAAGTGGAAAAAATTCGAACTAGCGTGGGAAAACTATGCACTGGCTACGGAGCTGGTCCGAAAAGAACGAGAAAGTCCAAGTCGCAACCCTACTAACAGTGATAGGCGAGAAAGCCCGAGAAGTGTATTCGACGTTTACAGACTGGGAACGTGAGGGCGACGACAAGAAAATCGCACCAGTCTCTGAAGAAGTTTGCCACGTACTGCAAGCCACAACAAAATGTACCCTTCGAACGCTACAGATTCAAACCGCAGGGTGCAAGAGCCTGGAGAATCCTACGATCAATACAAAACAGCGCTACGGCAAGCTAGCTGAGGGCTGTAATTTCGATACAATTACGCCGAAGAAATTCTTCGTGACCGCCTGGTATTTGGAATACGAGATGCAAAGGTTCGAAGACAACTGTTACGCGAAACAAGTCTAACGCTTGAAGAAGACAGATGAGATTTGCCGCACATCGGAGAGCACAACCGAGCAGATGAAGGTTGTTGAAGAAAATACCAAAACGAACCAAGTGAACGCCATCAATCCACCGAACAAGAGAGAACCACGTGCGGGCAGAGGGAAAGATGGTTTCGGATTTCAGTCAACACAAGAAAAGAATAGCGCCACTACAAAGGAATGCGGGAACTGTGGAAAAACACACGACGTGAGGAGGAGAGAAAGCTGTCCAGCATTTAGGAGAACATGTGCTAAGTGTGGAAAATACAACCACTTTGCAGCCGTGTGCAGGAGCAGCGCATTGGTCGACGGAAACGCACACAGACAAACAGCAAGAGTCGTGGAGCTCGACGAAACCGAAGAAACCGAGTGTCACGAAATATATGGCATCTCAGATATCGCCGCAGTACAGTTGGACGATTCTCAGCTGGTAACTCTGAAACTTAAGTCAGGGAACTACCTACGTTTTCAACCAGATACGGGCGCACAATGTAATGTCATACCACTACACTTGTACAAGAAAGCAACCAAAGATGTCAGCCTTAAACACGTGAAGACATATCAGACAGCGATCGTAGCCTATGGTGGTTCGAGAATTCCTGTGATCGGCCAAGTTCAAATTCATGTCTCTCGTGGTGACTACGAGGGTTTTCTCGATTGCAAACTGGTGAACAGTACAGAAATACGGCCGCTATTGGGAAGAAAAGCCTGCATTGAAATGAAAGTGATCAAATACACCGACAACGATGAGCTTCATAAACCAAACACTGGGAGTGCTCCTGTGTACAGCGTAGACAGTACCAGTGAGGAGGTATCAAGCCACGCTCCTCTCTCCAAAGATGACCTCCTGCAAAGGTACCGAAAGGCCTTCAGAGCAAACATCGGCAAGATGGAGGGCGAGTATCGCATTAGAATCGACACCGAAGTAGACCCCGTACAGAATGCACCCCGCCGGGTGCCGGTGGCATTGAGAGACAAACTAAAGGAGACATTAGATGACCTTCAGCAACAAGACATCATTGCAGCCGTGACAACCCCTACCGCCTGGATTAGCTCAATGGTGGTAGTACCCAAAGCAAATGGCAAGTTGAGAATTTGCCTGGACCCCAAAGACCTCAACCGAGCTATCCTTCGGGAACATTATCCCCTCCCTACCATTGAGGATATTGCTACACGCCTTCATGGGGCTAAAGTTTTTACAAAGTTAGATGTTCGGAGTGGATTCTGGCACATTGTGTTGGACGAGAAGTCATCCTATCTTACCACATTCCAGACACCATTTGGGCGTTTCTGGTGGAAAAGAATGCCCTTTGGAATAAGCTCAGCCCCAGAGGTATTCCAACGACGAATGCATGAACTCATTGAAGGACTGCAGGGCGTGGAGGTCATTGCAGATGACTTTGTGGTTGTCGGATTTGGACACACCCATCTGGAGGTCATACAAGACCATGACAAGAACCTTACTACATTCCTACAGCGTTGTGAAGCCCAGGGAGTCGTCCTAAACACTGACAAGTTCACGCTTCGACAGAAGGAGGTGCCATTCATTGGACACATAGCCACAGATGAAGGCTTACGCGTCGACCCAGCTAAAGTCCGAGCCATAGTAGAGATGCCTGCCCCCAAAGACAAAGCTGGAATACAGAGACTGTTAGGTCTAGCGCAATACCTAAGCAAGTTTTTGCCGCATCTCTCAGACATAACCAAACCACTGCGAGAACTGACTCAAAACGATGTGGAGTGGACCTGGGAAAGTCCCCAACAGAAAGCACTGGACACCTTGAAGAAAGCCGTCACCACCACTCCGGTGCTTCGATACTACAACCTGAAGGAAGAGGTCACCATTCAATGTGACGCTTCACAATCCGGGTTAGGAGCAGCATTGACCCAGAACGGCCAGCCAGTTGCTTATGCATCCCGGGCACTCACACCTGCTGAAACTCGATACGCCCAAATTGAGAAAGAGATGTTAGCCATCGTGTTCGCCTGCACCCGATTTGAGCCATACTTATTTGGTCGTGATATGGTAACGGTAGAAACAGACCACAAACCATTGGAGAACATTGCAATCAAACCGCTCCATGCTGCGCCTAAACGTCTGCAACGTATGCTTATACAAACACAGAAGTACAACCTGAGGATCCACTACAAGAAAGGAAAGGACATGTTCCTAGCCGACACTCTTAGCAGAGCATACCTCCCTGAGGTCAATTCCTGCAACTTTTCTCGAGAACTAGAAGACATCGACCACAAAATCCTACTGCCCGTAAGCAAGGCACGCTGGCAGCAAATTACGCATGCTTCCGCAGATGACCCAGTATTACAGCAGTTAGGCTACACCATCCAGAATGGTTGGCCAGACAGCCGGAAGGAGACCTCAGAATGTCTGTACCCATACTTTGACGTTCGTGATGAGTTGACGGTTCAGGGAAATCTTGTTTTCAAAGGGCAGCAATTAGTAGTGCCAGCGACCTTACGGAAGGAACTCATGGCTGTTACACATGCCTCTCACACAGGCATTGAAGGCTGCATCCGCAGAGCTCGGGACTCACTTTACTGGCCTCGTATGGCGACTGAACTAAAGGAATACATATCCAAATGTGATGTCTGCCTTGCACATCGAAGTACTCCGGGTAAAGAACCTCTCCTATCTCATGAACTGGTGGCACGACCATGGTCAAAGGTGGCTGCAGATCTCTGCGAACTTGATGGCCGTACACTGTTAGTCATCGCAGACTACTATAGCAACTTCATCGAGGTAGCTCGCCTTAACTCTGTGACATCAAGAAGTGTTATTAAAGAGATGAAAGATGTTTTTGCAAGATATGGCATCCCCGATGTCCTGGTCACTGACAATGGTGCACAATTTGCCTCTGCTGAATTTGCAGTTTTCGCTGAAACTTGGTCCTTTGAACACCACACGTCGTCTCCTCGTTACCCACAATCTAATGGGAAAGCAGAGAACGCCGTCCAGACGGTCAAGCGCCTCTTCACAAAGTGCAAAGCATCGGGGCAGTCTGAGTACCTTGCCCTACTTGATTGGCGAAATACACCAACGGAAGGTGTTGGAACAAGCCCAGCACAACGCCTTTTCGGTCGCCGGTGCAAGACCTTGCTACCAGTGTCTGGTACCCTGCTTCAACCGCGACACTCAACCGAAGGAGAAACGAGGGCTATGATGGGCATGAAGCGTCGGCAACAGCATTTTTATGACAAACACACTAAGCCACTCCAGCCAATCGAGCCTGGCCAAACCGTCCGTATGAAACTGCCAGGCAACTCCACATGGACAGCTGGCACCTGCATCGGTGAGGTTGGTCCTCGCAGTTATAAAGTACTAATAGGTGACTCCATTTACAGACGGAACCGCCGCCAACTTATCTCACCCAGGAATGATGACCATCAAGCCAGCCCCGATCGAACCCCAGGAGACCAAACAGCCCCAGAGGATCTTGAAACCCAGCTCACACCCAGCGGGTCCAGTCAGGAAACAAACCTCCCAAGTGAGCCCGTGGAAACACCCATGCAACAGAGTTCGTTGGGTATATCCAGCCCCCGCAGATCCAGCCGGAGCTGTCACCCCCCTTCTTGGACGAAAGATTATGTCATGACTTGAGAGGCAGATAAGACCTGAGAACATTAGACATGTAGTGACAATGACATTGACAGTAGGATGCCTAGGAAATGTCCATGTAGGGACATTGTTTTGTTTGTTGTTTTTTTTGTTTTTTCTTTATGAGAGGAAAGGTGTGCCGAGATGCCTCATGGAGCGGTTTGATTGCAATGTTCTCCAATGGTTTGTGGTCTGTTTCTACCGTTACCATATCACGACCAAATAAGTATGGCTCAAATCGGGTGCAGGCGAACACGATGGCTAACATCTCTTTCTCAATTTGGGCGTATCGAGTTTCAGCAGGTGTGAGTGCCCGGGATGCATAAGCAACTGGCTGGCCGTTCTGGGTCAATGCTGCTCCTAACCCGGA
Organism: Platygyra sinensis; assembly: GCA_019787425.1. NCBI lineage: Eukaryota > Metazoa > Cnidaria > Anthozoa > Scleractinia > Merulinidae > Platygyra > Platygyra sinensis. The sequence goes on from JAHPZR010002419.1 coordinate 5,090, forward strand.
TTGTGAAGCGTCACATTGAATGGTGACCTCTTCCTTCAGGTTGTAGTATCGAAGCACCGGAGTGGTGGTGACGGCTTTCTTCAAGGTGTCCAGTGCTTTCTGTTGGGGACTTTCCCAGGTCCACTCCACATCGTTTTGAGTCAGTTCTCGCAGTGGTTTGGTTATGTCTGAGAGATGCGGCAAAAACTTGCTTAGGTATTGCGCTAGACCTAACAGTCTCTGTATTCCAGCTTTGTCTTTGGGGGCAGGCATCTCTACTATGGCTCGGACTTTAGCTGGGTCGACGCGTAAGCCTTCATCTGTGGCTATGTGTCCAATGAATGGCACCTCCTTCTGTCGAAGCGTGAACTTGTCAGTGTTTAGGACGACTCCCTGGGCTTCACAACGCTGTAGGAATGTAGTAAGGTTCTTGTCATGGTCTTGTATGACCTCCAGATGGGTGTGTCCAAATCCGACAACCACAAAGTCATCTGCAATGACCTCCACGCCCTGCAGTCCTTCAATGAGTTCATGCATTCGTCGTTGGAATACCTCTGGGGCTGAGCTTATTCCAAAGGGCATTCTTTTCCACCAGAAACGCCCAAATGGTGTCTGGAATGTGGTAAGATAGGATGACTTCTCGTCCAACACAATGTGCCAGAATCCACTCCGAACATCTAACTTTGTAAAAACTTTAGCCCCATGAAGGCGTGTAGCAATATCCTCAATGGTAGGGAGGGGATAATGTTCCCGAAGGATAGCTCGGTTGAGGTCTTTGGGGTCCAGGCAAATTCTCAACTTGCCATTTGCTTTGGGTACTACCACCATTGAGCTAATCCAGGCGGTAGGGGTTGTCACGGCTGCAATGATGTCTTGTTGCTGAAGGTCATCTAATGTCTCCTTTAGTTTGTCTCTCAATGCCACCGGCACCCGGCGGGGTGCATTCTGTACGGGGTCTACTTCGGTGTCGATTCTAATGCGATACTCGCCCTCCATCTTGCCGATGTTTGCTCTGAAGGCCTTTCGGTACCTTTGCAGGAGGTCATCTTTGGAGAGAGGAGCGTGGCTTGATACCTCCTCACTGGTACTGTCTACGCTGTACACAGGAGCACTCCCAGTGTTTGGTTTATGAAGCTCATCGTTGTCGGTGTATTTGATCACTTTCATTTCAATGCAGGCTTTTCTTCCCAATAGCGGCCGTATTTCTGTACTGTTCACCAGTTTGCAATCGAGAAAACCCTCGTAGTCACCACGAGAGACATGAATTTGAACTTGGCCGATCACAGGAATTCTCGAACCACCATAGGCTACGATCGCTGTCTGATATGTCTTCACGTGTTTAAGGCTGACATCTTTGGTTGCTTTCTTGTACAAGTGTAGTGGTATGACATTACATTGTGCGCCCGTATCTGGTTGAAAACGTAGGTAGTTCCCTGACTTAAGTTTCAGAGTTACCAGCTGAGAATCGTCCAACTGTACTGCGGCGATATCTGAGATGCCATATATTTCGTGACACTCGGTTTCTTCGGTTTCGTCGAGCTCCACGACTCTTGCTGTTTGTCTGTGTGCGTTTCCGTCGACCAATGCGCTGCTCCTGCACACGGCTGCAAAGTGGTTGTATTTTCCACACTTAGCACATGTTCTCCTAAATGCTGGACAGCTTTCTCTCCTCCTCACGTCGTGTGTTTTTCCACAGTTCCCGCATTCCTTTGTAGTGGCGCTATTCTTTTCTTGTGTTGACTGAAATCCGAAACCATCTTTCCCTCTGCCCGCACGTGGTTCTCTCTTGTTCGGTGGATTGATGGCGTTCACTTGGTTCGTTTTGGTATTTTCTTCAACAACCTTCATCTGCTCGGTTGTGCTCTCCGATGTGCGGCAAATCTCATCTGTCTTCTTCAGCGTTAGACTTGTTTCGCGTAACAGTTGTCTTCGAACCTTTGCATCTCGTATTCCAAATACCAGGCGGTCACGAAGAATTTCTTCGGGCGTAATTGTATCGAAATTACAGCCCTCAGCTAGCTTGCGTAGCGCTGTTTTGTATTGATCGTAGGATTCTCCAGGCTCTTGCACCCTGCGGTTGAATCTGTAGCGTTCGAAGGGTACATTTTGTTGTGGCTTGCAGTACGTGGCAAACTTCTTCAAGACTGGTGCGATTTTCTTGTCGTCGCCCTCGCGTTCCCAGTCTGTAAACGTCGAATACACTTCTCGGGCTTTCTCGCCTATCACTGTTAGTAGGGTTGCGACTTGGACTTTCTCGTTCTTTTCGACCAGCTCCGTAGCCAGTGCATAGTTTTCCCACACTAGTTCGAATTTTTTCCACTTCTTTGCTGCGTTCGCGTCGTGAATCTCTAGCGGTGATGGCGGCGGTAAATGTGATGTCGCCATCCTTCTAATTTGTGAATTGAGTTGACAAACGTACCGCTAAGGTATCTGACGAGGGTTCTATCCTGACGCTGCCACCATGTAAAGATTTGCACAGGCCGAGAACATTTTAGAACTGATTTATTCAAGATCCCAACTCAGACTACACGCAACTGAGACAAAGCTCGTTGCATCATTTACAATAATCACGTGATAATCATGAGGCATCTCGGCACAGTTTTCCCCTATACGTCGCTTCTTTCATGCTCTACCACTTCCTGCTTGGTTTACAACAGAACAGAGCACAGTCAAGACATAGCAATTAAGTCGTAATTGAATCAAAATGCTTGGGATGAGACCAATTTGCTGGCCTTGATGTATTAGGTCTAAAAAGGTACAATCAGCTATTTACTTTACCGGGGTTTGTGCACACATCTGGCCATATCAGCTTAGTGACTTGATATTGCAAGTGGAGGCATGGTTGCCTCATGTTTAGTGTGCTCAACTCTGAACCAAGCACTGTCCATGTTTGAGGCCTGGCAAGAGACATTGTGTTGTGTTTTTGAGCAACACACTTTACTCTCACAGTATCTCTCTCCACCCAGATTAAAGTTTAAAGGGGCTCAGTCACGGCATCTTGAGTTATTTTGAACATTGAAAAAAATAACCGTTAAATTGAAGGAAACCTAAAAGTAACACTTAATAAAGATAGAAAAACATCAAAGAGATAATAATAAACCATAAAGGAACAAGGATGGTTAAGGATGGAGAATATTGACACGGATTGCAAACAACGAATTTGAAAAGTTTAGCCAAGCTTTTCAAACGTGACTGAGCCCCTTTAAGTCAACTTTATTTTTTAAAATATCTAGTTAGCCCTCTCATCACTAGGCTGGTACCAAGAAATTTAAATGCTAGAGCAAGGCTGTGCTCTAACGGCGCCCGGTCGCCTCAGGCGACTAACATTTGGTCTCGGGCGACTGAAAAAGAAAAGCAGTCGCCCATCCGGGCACCTAGATTTCAGCTTGTGTGAAAACCCGAAACGAAACCAGCGAACGTATTGAAACGGAACGAAACAAAAAGAAACTTCCTCGTGCTTCCGCGCTCCCATTAGCTAGCCCAAAAAACAAAAGCGCTGAAAGCGCATCAATAGCCTGTGTGATCTTTATTAGCTGTACACTTAGGTTAAATATTAATGTAGGTCATGGGTCTCTTTTCGCTTCGGTGGTTTCTCTTCTGTCTTCTTGTCCATTGAACGACGCGATAAAGCGAGCAACTGATTGTAACTAACATTTTATAATTTTACTTGCTAATTTGATGATATTTACAGAAAAAAATTCGGCAGGACAACAACAAGAATTGCTCACACTCAAAGTTGTCACGTCTGTGTTATGTACCAGTCAATTCCAAAGCCGCCCATCTTCCGGCCCTCACCCCCCTGGGCAATCCCCAGGCATTTGACTCGTGTTAAGCTCTGTGCAGTGGGGAATTTGACCCAAAATAAGGCCCCCCCCGGTGGGGCATTTGACTTTCCTGTCAAAACGTCTGTCAGCAGTCGGAAACAAAAGGATTTCGCAATTCTTTGATTCAGCATGTGAGCCGCGATCTCGGGTCATTGCTCTTGTTGATTCCACGTGGGTTTTTCTGTTGTTGTCATTTTATATAGTTATATCGTGGGATATGTCTTTGTTTAAAGCGTGGAGCGAAGAAAAGCTGAACAAGAAATTCGTAGTGGCTGAAAATTTTGCAGAACTTGTTTCCAAAGGTAAGCGATTCTGTTTTCCTTGGAGGGTGAGTGATTTGACCCTCTTTGAAGCTCTAATGGGTGGGGCATTTGACCATCTAAGCTGGCAACATAGCAGGGAATTTGACCAAATTTTTTCAAAAAAGTCAAATGCCCCGGGGTTTGCCCGCGGGGGGATGGGCGGTTTTGGAATTGACCCGTACATTATGTAATATTGTTCCACATGATTTAGCACGAAAAATTATTTTGTCCTTGCCCGTGAGAAACTGCACGATTTTTGCACAAGCATGTGTTGAAGATCTAATTTTTCTATTGAAGTGGTTGATGCTAATGTTTCATTTTTGTGTTTCAACAGTGGAGTGCGTGATTAATAAAACGAAACCCTGTCCTTTATGCAAATTTGGTCTTTGCAAATTTGGTCTTTGCTTGGTCTTTGGCATGCAAGATGTTTATCAGCACCATATTTGGCCACTTGCTCGCAATTGTAATCACTCCAACAAAATTTGGTGAAAACGAAAGTTTAAAATAAGAACCCTTTTGTTCCAAAACCTATTTCAGTGGTCTTGAAAGAAATTTTTAAGTGCGGTTTTAACACCTATGTATGTAGTTTATAATTTACAACAGGATTTCATGATATCACAAGTTCGCCAAAAAGAGTATGTGACAGCTAAATTTTGGTAACTCGCTTCTCCGCCTGGGTCCAGTGAAATGAATATTGAACGAGAGAGATTTAAGACGAAACTGTTTGACAATTATGTGGATTCCCTGGAACTGTGAAAAGTATACAACGCACCTCTTTCAAAACGTCACGGATTAGTAAAGATTGTCATTCAGCAATGGTTCCCTCGGCCAGATGTCACACAAACTTAATTACACTCAAGTTTTAATTATACATCCTATCAATGGTTTCGTCTGCTTTCTGAAAATTTTAACTTTCTTGCAAATAGTAAGTTGCAATAATGAAGGCTTCCCGATTAACCCTTACTCTCTTTAATGAAAGCTAGATAAACTTTGAAGTTTGATAATTTGATAATTTGTAACAGTGATAAATAGGGACCTTTAGATCACAGGACGAGGACGACTACAAGTACGAGTTTTCTGTTGTGAGCACTTGCACTTCGAAAAATGTCAACCTCCAAACCTTATGCGCATGCTCAGTACGGAAAACTCGTACTCGTGGTCTTCCTCGTCCTCCGATCTAAAGGTCCCTAATATTTAACAATTAGACTACGTGCCCACATTTTCTACGAGCAGATAGTCAATGAGGCACATATCGCTCGTAGAAAACGAGGGCGAGTAGTCTAATTGTTTTAGTATAAATTTACTGTAGTCTCATTGCATAAAAAGAAAAAATGTCAAGTAACGCATAGAAAAGAATTGTTTTATTATGCTACATCAGGTTCAAACGTGATGCGTGATGTGCACTGATGCGTAACTGTTGACTATCAGCAGATAGTCAACGGTAATATAGCCAATCAAATTCACAGATTCACAATAGACTACGGTAAAATTTATACTAAATCTAATTAGACGTTTTGTTGTGTAGTATTGCTGAGTATTTTTACAAGTTTTGCCGTATTTTGGCGAGCCCGTAGGGCGAGTCAAAATACAAACAACAAGTAAAAATTCCCAGCAATACTACACAACAAAACATCTAATTATAAGAGATTTATTATCCAACACGCCAAAATGGTATGTTCCTGCGAGCGAATTTTGTGGATATTTATTTACAGAGAATACGTGATAGAAGTATGCGAAGCGGAACAGAATTGGCGCGGGAAATCCAGCAAACTGATTGGTCAACAGCGAGAAACCTGTCTAACCGGTCCTCTAGAGTACAAATACCGCATGATATTTGTACTCGTCGTAAGCGTTGTTTGTACTCTGCGAAGTGCAGTTGGATAATAAATACATTTACTGTGAAGTCAAACTTGTTTATTGTCAGTAAGCAGGCAAGAATGACATCACTGAGATTCTGCGTATGCCATAAAACAACAGTAAAATGCTAAATTCTATGATTATTATTTTCATGGTTAATTATTAGCTAATTAAACCATGAAATGAAATATTAATTAATTAATTAATCAATTTGGGCGACCAACCTGGAAGGCTGGGTGACCTACTTGTCATGGTTAGGTGCCTGAAGGGTGCCCTGAAAATTTTCCTAGAGCACAGCCTTGTAGGGGGTAATCTTGTAATGGACTAGCATCCCATCCAAAGGAGAGTAGAAATACTCTAGTCACTTCATGCTATAGAAACTGGGATTACATGTAAGTAGCACTTGGCTTGTGTCTAGACTTTTTTTCCTACTTGAGATTTCAGGACATCAGGATAGTAGACACAGTTTCTGATTGGCTAAATGTCTTGGGAATGATAACAAACTAAACAATTTTTTAAAATATGTTAAATTTCATGGATGGGGTACTATATGGTCACTGCACTGGACTGGATTAGAATCATGGCCAGGATCATTGTGTTGTGCTCTTTGGCAAGACACTACTTTCACTGTGGCTCCCTACCAGGGATTGGAATTAAATGTTACACTGTAGGTTGTTACCCTGCAGTTATGTGATAGAATCCCAGGAGGCATCAGAGGGAAAAGAGAAACTATTTTGTAATCTCGTATAAGGTAATTCCTTAAGTAGTATTGCATTGCGCATCCCTACTGCTTACGATTTTTGCGTCATTAGCACACGAGCACGTGCATGGGCAAAACGTAAGAGATTTTCCTCAAACTAAGCTCAATAACGGACTAAATTCTCTTTTTCTCTTAAACGAGCACGGTGACCCCTGATTTTTCTTTTAGATATTTGCTAAGAACAGTCTAATGACAAACATATTTGAAGAGGAAAAAAAGTTTGATAGTAGAACATTGTTTTGGGGGAAAATAGTTCCCAACTGGGTGTATTTTGGCCAAGGCGAGTCCTACTTCAAGTTAGCCACGGAATTGTCCGAAAAAGTGCTATATTCCCGCAACCAGGCAATCAAAAACGGTCTAAATGAAGCAATAATGCTTATGGCAATAAATGAAGCTTTACTTTCGAGACAAAACTTTTTTCCTTTCAAGTAACCAAGATTTAATTCTGTATGAAGGTGATTCGAACTTTTAACTCGCAACCAGTAAAAATACCCCATTTTAAGAGCTTGCTGACGCGTAAACAAGCATGGTGACCCCATTTTTTTTATTGCATTTTTATAATGTTCATGCCATGAATGTTCATTATGCCAAGTGTCATAAAAAATTTGATAGTAGAACAATTTCAAGGGAATTACCTTAAGTGGTTTAATTTAATTTGAACTCTGGAATTTATTCAGTTGTTTGTTTATAAGACAAGACAACTTTATTTAACCAGGGTAGCCCAGTCAGCTGCAAAGCTGGTATCCTTAGGGGCCCTGGGTTCAGTAAGACTCACATATACACATTTACAATAGAATTTACAAGGTTAAGTAAAATTAGCTAAAAATTACAGAACGGAAGAAAAAAGAAAAAAAAATCAGATAAAATGTTCTTTAAGAAGGCGTTTAAAAATTGCTAGAGAACTTGCCTCTTTGATTTCGCTTGGCAGTGAATTAAAAACTAAACGTCCTGAATTTTTAAAAGTTCGTCCCCCAAGAACAAGATTTGTTTTATTTATAGTGGCGGATCTGGGGGAGGGGCCAGGGGGCCTCAGCCCCCCTTATTTTGGGTAAAAAAGAAGAAATTACAGAAGGCAGAAAAGACAGCAGGGCAAGTTAATCAAAAATACTGTGGTTGGTAACTGATTTTTTGACAGTTTGAAGTAAGAGAGAGGGATGGACATGTTACCCTGGGGCAAAAATGGTGATGACACATTGCTGAATATTGTCAACTGTCAAAGCACAGATTTGAGTGGGACTCTACTCAATGCTTGACCTATAGAATAAACTGACTTGCATTTTTCATTAACTGGCTCTGGAGAACTGGGATATCAACGTGGAATGAATGCCTCTTATAACTAAAGGGATTTCAACAACTACTAGAACATTACAAAGGACGTAATATTTGCCACATAAAATGAAACCAATCAATGGACCTCAAACAGAAAGGCTCAATATGACTGACAGTAGATGGTTTGAAATTTATTGGAACTGACCAATGACTGTTGACAAACTTTACTAAAGTCCCAGCTAACACTGTCACAGCTTAACTGACTAATTTGTTTCAACAGACCAGATTTATAACTTGGTCAGCTGACAAACACTTTTCGCTTGACTCTGATGGTGACCTCATCTCAGGTTGTCAAAACGTCAGTCACCAGCAAAGTTTATTTAGAACTACCCTGACTGATTGCTCTATTCCAACTCCCCTATTTAGCTAATAGCCCATGGATAAGTTTCTACTTGTATTGTTTTTGTTTACAATGTGCCTACTGTACTCATGATACACCAATTCTGATAGGATTTCTAGACAAGGAAATTGAAAAGGCTGATATCCATGTCAGGGATGTTGATGAAAATCCAGAAGCTCCCCAACCACGAGACATGATTGACCTTGAGGTTGGTATATACACATAGGAATTATTAAATACTTATAGGTGCCTGCAGATATTGAATTTTTCTTCAAGTGTAAGTGTTGATATCTCACAAGTGAGATACATTCATCAAGTCATGCATGTTACTGGGCTAAAAACAATCCAGTATTTCTTTAATTTAGTTATAGATTTCTTTGTTTATTTGTATATGATCAGCCTAATAGTAAGGAACATGTCCACACAATGTATGCAGTCTTGTAATAACCATTTGGCTTTTTACGATAACTACAGAAATTCATGCGCGCTCATTGGCTAATTTTTATTGTACATATGCGGACACACACATAAATTTAAAATTCATGCGACGCGTCAGCGAGCGAGAGCGGGCAATTCGACAATTATTTGTTATGGTAAAAAACAAATTGATGTCAGTTTTTAATGCGTCTGTCCTGTTATTGACAATGAATTTCGTCATAACATTGTCAAAGTAGTCTGCGGATCCACTCGGCTATCGCCTCGTGGATCCACAGCTACTTTGACAATGTTATGACGAAATTCATGATCAATAACAGGACAGACGCATAAAAACTGACGTCAATTTGTTAATTTTACAGTCACACTGTCTTGCTTTTGTCTTTAAGGCTGAGTTTGAGCAACTGGAAAGAGAAATGAAAGACAGCAATACAAATTATGAAGCCCTCATGACAAGCGTTTTGGAGCTGAATGAACTCAAACACATACTGAGCAGGACACAGACTTTCTTTGAGGAGGTAAAATGCAACCTTGACTTGGTGATTGTAGTACTTATCATGTATACTGCAGTTGTCATGGTCGATTGACTTGACATTCTGTCGGTATTTCCATATTCAAATGTCTACCTTTCTAGAATTATTATATTAAAGTTGTATTTGATTTGGCTCCTAGTCCTACAAGATGTTTTACAGTGTACAGGAATTCAAGCTAATTGTTAAAAGAAGAGCAGTAACTGTTTTAAACTAGAAACTCTCCTTTAAACTACCTGCACCTGTATATTAAAGTCTGTATCAGGTCAACCTTACCTCAAAAGCTTACTTGGTTTCTACCATATGAAACAATTAGGGAGTATTTCTATTCTACTCCCCCTGCCAAGATTCACCCCAATATTTAATTCCCTGGTACTCATTATACACTAGGGTGGAGAAAAGTACCTGTTATATATCCTGTGGGCAAACTCTTCTTTCTATATAAACCCACTTGGAACCTGCTCGAATGCTAAGATATTGTGAGAATAAAAGTATTTTTCACAGGAAAGTCTAGTTAGGGTGGGCTTGAACCCAGACCACTTGATCTAGAGCCAAGCACCCCAACCATGAGACCACAGCATCTCTCATTTTTTCCTCAACACTTGAATTACTCAATGAAATACAGTCAAACTTCCACTTACAACCACCTCTCCTCAGTGGCCAGCTTACAGAAACACCAAAATTTTCCAAGTCAAATCACCATTACCGGTATTTGGAATCTCTTGTAAGCGACCACATCCACTTTTAGAGCTAAAAGTTTTAATTTTCTTTAATTTGCTTTTAACCTCCTGTAAGCAACCGCTTAATAGATAATAGAGTGGAAATTGGATGAAAAGGTGTTGTAACATTATTGCATTCCTGGGAAGTACAAGAGATGGAAATTTCTCATTACAGTGGGAAGTGCACAATAGTTTTCTTGAAATTGCTCTTTCACATGAATAAAACATTTAATACATGTATATGGAGTAAGTCTCTGCAGTTACCATATGCTAATGAAACAAATAAATATGATCTAAGCTCTTATAAGCGACCACCTCCCGTAAGCAACTGTTAGGGACTAGGACTGAGGCTCTCTTAATTCAATTCCCTCCTGGTCGGATTACACCATTATCTGTAGCGATTGCACTTGACAGAAATATAGTTAGTTCTTTGCTACGTCTCTGTTCCTTGTTTCACCCATTACGCACCGCCAAACTTGGTGTCAGAAGTGGGATTTAAACGAGTGAACCCCTGTGGAAAACAACTGCTGTGTTCTAAACCAAGGAACTTTCATTACAGGACTTCTGGGATAAATGCAAGCATGTCGAACCTCAGGCGATCAGAGCTCAACTTGAGCAGGAATGTCTTGAAAAATTTCATGACTTTTGAAATCTTTTTGAACAATTACTGTATTGAAGCAGATTACTGGGACCTTGCAGAGGACCCGAAGACAGCATCAGCAGATCACTACAAGAAGCCCCAACTTGAAATCGCTGTGCTTCGATCGGTGATGCCCGAAGAAGCACTTCAAGTAATCTGACACATAATAGAACCTCAGATAGCCGTTGACGATAGAACAAACCCTGGATTTGGATAAAGAAACTTCACCTTCACTATATAGGATTAATGGACAGCTTTCTCATGGCAGACTGGTTTAAGTTTTGGAGTCTTTGGCAATCTCCTAACAAGTCGGTTCAGGCATTGGAAGTCAAGATTAGACAGGCTGGCAGCCTGTGTTGTTATGACACCTTTCACAACAAAATGTATCGTGACAAATTTGTATTTGGCCTCCACAACGACACTATATGAGCCAAGCTGCTTTAAACTCACCTCAAGCCCAACAACACAGCTAAGTTCATGGCAGATGTGGTGAGAGAAACAGACGCATTGGAGTCAGCGAACATGACAAACAAACTCATTGCAGGCTCCACAAAATCAACAACTGAAGAGCAAGTCCATTGGGTGAGACACGGAAATAAAACTACGCAGAGAACCTGCCACCTGTCACTGGTGTAGTGACCAGAAGGGACTTCATCCTTGGAAGCAGTTTCTGGCCAGAGGGAAAACGTGCTCAGAGTGTGGCATCGATGACCACTTCAGCAGGGTGTGCTTGGCAAATGGAGAACCACAGCAACGACGAGGATCTCCTACCCCACCCCATCAACACACCAGAACTCCCAACTACCAGCCCGGCAACTGGGGAAACAATTGAAAATGTGATGAAGCCTTATACCACCTCCAACTCGGCAAGGATGGACCCACAGACTTTGCATCCTACCCTGATGACACCCTGGGCCCAAACCTGAGTACCACCATCAGACCCCTTACAGCCCTCACCCAAAAGAACATCCCATTCTCCTGGTCAACAGCCAAGCTGACACATTCAGCAGCGCAAAGAAGTTACTTGCAACTGCTCCAACCTTGCCATACTACGATCTGGGGAAGTCTGTGGTATTCCAAATTGACGCCAGTGAAGAAGGCCTAGGTGGTGCACTCCTCCAACCAAATGCAGCGGGTTAACTCCCACCTGTTGCCTTTACTTCCAACAGCCTCAACAGCACAGAACAACACTACTCCCAAATAGAAAGAGAATGCCTCGCAATCTACAACACATTTGCCATTTGGCCACTGGCTGTTTGGAAATCAGATGTGACAGTGCACACAGACCACCAACCCTTTGAGACCATCTGCCAGAAACCCCTAAACAAGGCACCTGCTCATCTTCAGGGCATGCTGATGAGATACCAGTTCACAATACAGTACAAGAAAGGTACCACCACCCTTCACATTGGAGACGCACTTTCTTGTGCCACGCTACCAACCCCAACATGTGCGAAAATAACAGGATTTGAAGTCTTCCACCTTGAACTAGAAAACTCAAACAATGACCACAACCCCAGATTAGCTGATGTCACAGAACAACTCCTCATGGCAGAAACTCAGAAGGATTCCAGTCTTACCGACCTCCAACAACACACCATCACACATGGCTGGCCCAAGAATAAACAACACCTGGCCACCAATCTCTGCCCATACTGGAGCTTCACGGAAGAACTAACAGTAATCAATGGGGTAATATACAAGGGTCAACAAGCACTGGTCCCAAAAACCATGCAGTCAACAATGCTACGCAAAATACACATGAATCAGGTTGGTGCAGAATCAAACATCTGCGTGGCTCGTGAAATTCTCTTCTGGCCAGGCATGAGGCAGGCAATATCAGACATGTGTGACAACTGTATCGTATGCACCCAATACAGTAAAACCCTAAAAAAGGAACCCATGAAATTCTTGTCAATTCCAACGTGGCCATGGCAATTAGTGAGCCAAGACATTTGTACCCATGAACAGGAGGATTACCTGATAACCGTCTGCCACTTCTCGGATTGGATAGAGGTCGATGAACTTCAGGATACACTCGAAGCTACAGTCATCAGCAAGACCAAGGCTCACTTTGCCCACTTTGGCATCCCACAGATATGCCATACTGACAATGGCACACATTTCACTTGCTTGACAATTTTGCCATTCAATGCAGATTCCAACACACAACCTCTTCACCATACCACCCCCAAGGAAATGGCACCAAAGCTGCTGTCAAAGTATCCAAATCAATGTTAAAGAGAGCTGATGACCTTCAAACCGTGCTGCTTAATTACCGGAACACCCTGCTCCAGGGACACACTTCCTCAACAGCACAGCCCATGCTTTGCTAAAGGACAAGAACTACCCTGCCATTACACCAGACCACCTTCTAAGGCCATCTCCACTCAACCCAGAGATGGTCAGCCTTAAATGACAGGTCAGCATCCAAACTACACAGTCCTGTGCATATTGGCTCCTGTATCTATGCAAAACCACCAGCGACACAGAAGAGTCAACCCTGGATATGTGGCATAATCATTTTGCAAGATATGGCATCCCCGATGTCCTGGTCACTGACAATGGTGCACAATTTGCCTCCGCTGAATTTGCAGTTTTCGCTGAAACTTGGTCCTTTGAACACCACACATCGTCTCCTCGTTACCCACAATCTAATGGGAAAGCAGAGAACGCCGTCCAGACGGTCAAGCGCCTCTTCACAATGTGCAAAGCATCGGGGCAGTCTGAGTACCTTGCCCTACTTGATTGGCGAAATACACCAACGGAAGGTGTTGGAACAAGCCCAGCACAACGCCTTTTCGGTCGCCGGTGCAAGACCTTGCTACCACTGTCTGGTACCCTGCTTCAACCGCGACACTCAATCGAAGGGGAAACGAGGGCTATGATGGGCATGAAGCGTCGGCAACAGCATTTTTATGACAAACACACTAAGCCACTCCAGCCAATCGAGCCTGGCCAAACCGTCCGTATGAAACTGCCAGGCAACTCCACATGGACAGCTGGCACCTGCATCGGTGAGGTTGGTCCTCGCAGTTATAAAGTACTAATAGGTGACTCCATTTACAGACGGAACCGCCGCCAACTTATCTCACCCAGGAATGATGACCATCAAGCCAGCCCCGATCGAACCCCAGGAGACCAAACAGCCCCAGAGGATCTTGAAACCCAGCTCACATCCAGCGGGTCCAGTCAGGAAACAAACCTCCCAAGTGAGCCCGTGGAAACACCCATGCAACAGAGTTCGTTGCGTATATCCAGCCTCTGCAGATCCAGCCGGAGCTGTCACCCCCCTTCTTGGACGACAGATTATGTCATGACTTGAGAGGCAGATAAGACCTGAGAACATTAGACATGTAGTGACAATGACATTGACAGTAGGATGTTTAGGAAATGTCCATGTAGGGACATTGTTTTGTTTGTTGTTTTTTTTGTTTTTTTCTTTATGAGAGGAAAGGTGTGCCGAGATGCCTCATGATTATCACGTGATTATTGTAAATGATGCAACGAGCTTTGTCTCAGTTGCGTGTAGTCTGAGTTGGGATCTTGAATAAATCAGTTCTAAAATGTTCTCAGCCTGTGCAAATCTTTACAAAAACCTGAGATGTAAACAAGAGTTTTTCCCTACTTATTGAGTGCTCTAACGCTTCCAAAGTGCTTTACAACAGAACAGAGCACAATCAAGGCTTATTTATTTGTTCTATGATAAAGAATCCAATAATTTCCCCACGCATTTGGTTGAATTTTCACACAAGCAAACGTGGCATCAGCTGTGCTCTGTTCCCTGATATAGCATGCTAAAATAAGCCAATCGCAATCCTTGTTAGAATTGTTCAAATAATTTGATTGGCTAACGAGACGAGAGCTGTCAATCACAAACTGGATTTAAGCTATTAAGCTTTTCAGTTTCAACTGGCTTTCAAGAGAAGAACAACACCATCAAAGTTCATGACTTTTCCAATGAAAATTAGGAAAGGAGCTCAAAGCTTGTGGTTGAAAATGTCAGATGCTGAGTTCTATTTGAAAGGAGCTACAGTTATTTATGTCTAACAGCCACTTGCAACAAGATTGTCCAAACAAGCATCAAAGTTGGAAACTAGACTGCCAGCCCACTTATTCTACTCCAAGCACAGGAGCAAGTTTTCCACTGATCACTCATCAGGTGAGTGATGATGATACAATGTTGTTTGTTTATTGCACAATGTGTTTTGTCAGAATCTAGCAAAACTTGTTATTTTCATAGTTTTTACACTATTGTTGTTAACAACAATGGACTCAGAGAGCCATATTTACTGCTGACAAATAGCTCGTTTCTATTGCCTTAGTCTGAGTCACAAGGGATATTTAATTTGAGTCAAATTCTTCAAAATTCCAAAGCAGAAATTTGAAAGCAGCTTAACAGCATCAACCCATTCTCTGTTCTCTGATAAAGCATGCTGTTTTAGCCAATCAGAGCACAGGATAAGGTAAATAGCAAAGGATATTCAGAGTTTGAATAGCCAATCAGAGCACCCCTTGAATGCTATCCACTGTTTTATTATATACTAATACACAATTATTGGATGAGGTTTTTGCGATATTCAGAATAATCAAGGTCGAGGTAAGGGTTGTCAGCTGAAGCCCGAGGCTGATAACCCTTACCATGCAAACTTGACATGATTAGCTGTGACCTTGAGTATCCTTGATATGATTATTATATAATCTGCAGTTATGATGTTACAGGCGCTTATTTCAAAAATCCATTGTACACTTCTGGCCAATCAGAAAAGAGTTAGAGAGTTCAACAAATAATAATTTGTATTATTATTCATTCAAAATATTTCCCCGTTTCTGATTGGTTAGAACCACATGCATAATTCACCATAACCAGGTGCTGTTGACCAATTATTGAACCAATGACGTCTTCCTATTTATGTTCATGACTCGTACACAGGAATGGGTGTGCAGCTCGAACTGTGAGCCTGAGTGTTTAATGCCGTCCGAGTATCGTTACAAAGCTCAAAATAAGACATTAGTTACAATAACACCTGTAAGTAAATACCACTCAGGCCATAAAGCTAAAATAAAGCGACAAATGACTGCTAAGGTTAGCGACTTTAGGCTATTTCTATTGGGGAAGGAACTCGAGCCCGTTAAAGCTGCAAGAGACCTTGGCGTCACACTGGACTCTAATTTAACTTATAATGAGCATATTGTTTCCACTGTATCCTCATGCATGTCACGATTAGGCCAAATTAACCGTGTTAAGCATATTTTTGATAAACGAGCCTTAATTATTATTATAAATGCCCTAGTGTTTAGTAAATTATTCTATTGCTCTTCTGTTTGGAGCAATACTACTCAAGCTAATCTGGACAAGCTCCAAGCTGTACAGAATTTTGCTTGTCGCATTTTGTGCGGTGCTAAAAAGTTTGATCACATAACCCCTTTGCTGAAAGGCTTGCGCTGGTTACCAATCAGGCAACAACTTTATTTTCGTTTTGCTGTTCTGGTTTTCAAGTGCATGACGAGATGTGCTCCCGAGTATTTGACATCTAAGCTCGTCAGAAGGTCTGCCGTCTCAACAAGGAATACAAGAAATTCTCAACTCTTGGACATTCCACTCTTCCGCACAGCAAGCGGCCAAAGGACCTTTCAATATAGAGCGACCTCTCTGTGGAATGAGTTGCAGCCTGTACTCAAACTTTGCCCATCTGTAACGGCATTCAAGCGTTTACTCCAGCAAAAGCTTCTTAATGACTGCTTTACTTAATCTTTTTATCATTGTCATGTACTTCGGTTCTAATTGTGTAATGTAATTTGACTCTGAAAAGCCCCTTGGGGACGAGCCAATAAAGTATGTATGTATGTATGTATGTATGTATGTATGTATGTAAAGCTTGTGCAACCGCCTGATATGAAAACCCAAAAACCCAGTGGGAAAAATGGGAACGTATTCCCCAACCAAATGCAGGCGCACTAACCTCTGGGGGCTAGAGGTGATGTAAGATTACCAGACATACAAGATAAAATGAACTTAAATTAAAATTTGAAAGTTTGAGAGCTGAGATGAATACATTACAACCTGTCAAACCTTATATGTGGTTACAACAATAGAATAACTTAATGCCATAGCGGCACACGAGCATTTCATGCCCACAGGAAAATATTTACGTTCTTTGTCACTGTCACTTACAGTACAGGCCAGAGATAAGCGGCCTACGCACACGCAAAACGCACGCACAATTTTTGCGCAAACGCGTGTCAAAAAACGCGTGCTCAAACACGCGTTTGCGCGCATTTGCGCGCATTTGATGCGCGTATTTCCTTTTGTTATTCACTCTCGTAACTGTGCTTTGTGTGGCATTCTTCTGCACAACAAAAAGAAAGACAAAAGACAGTTCCTACAGACACCGCTAAAAGTATCTTCGCCGAGAAACAAACAGCTGGTGTACAGTCGCTAATCATTGACAAATGTTCGACTTTTACTCAAATATTTTTGTTATGGACTGAATGTAAACAAAAACAATCCTAGCCACCGATTCTCTGTTATAACGGCTTGTGGTGTTGCTGTTTGAAACTTCTCTCTTTTGCCGGGTAAGCGAGGAACAAAGAACAAAATTTACACAACTTGAAATTCTCGTGCACGGCGTTACATTTTCAATTCCCAAACTGCGCAGAGTTTAATTCAGCGTTTACAACGTGTCTAATGTTTGTTTTGTTTCCCAGTGTAAATCGTGTCAAACCTTCCGTTTCTAACGTTCATTTTCCTGCTATCAAAGCACTTGAAGAAAAAATATATAAATTCAGAGGAAAACCTTTCTTGTTCATTCACGGTGATTCACCCACTATGATTCACCGTGATATTTTAGCCGTGGGAACCAAAGATTGTGATTGGCCAGCCTGTTTATCAAAAGTCAACAATTAATAAGAGTCAACACATTAGTTTCGTCTGGGATCCGTCTAGCTTTTATACGAAGGCAGAGAAGTTTCATTTGTAGCTTAAAACAAATTTTCTTGCGGAACATACCTTAATGTAACAGAAATTAACTTGACATGTGTAATTTAATGCTGCCACGGGAAGCCACGAAACTTTCGGCTGTGAGTTCAAGCCTCTCATGGCTCTCAAAGCACTGGCTCGTCACGCAATAAATTTAGGAAGAGCAGCATGATTCTGGTCCCAAAGAAACATCCTCCAGTCTGACAAGCACCATTCTCAAGCGTGGTTAATTTTGATATGTAAAACAAAGTCGCACTAAAACTGTACCTTAACTGTGCATCAATTGAAGCTGTAGTCGAGATTCAGTTTTTGCGAGCGAATTGTTAAAGAGACCCGTCGACATGTGTGATAACCCTTTGAAGATTTCGCAATGGGAAGTTTTGAATTTTCGTATCTCTGGTTCGAGTGTAGGTTTTTGTCAAGGGTCGAGGGTCGAGGGTGACATATCGAGGGTCGAGGGTCGAGGGTGGTAAAAAAGTTAAAAAAGTCAATATCCTATCCTATATTAAATTATTAAAATATATGACGCTAATCGCGCGGTTTGTCTCTTCAGTACTTTCTCACGCGGCATTGCGCTTGTTATTATGTAAGCGTTTGAATTTATTCTTATCTTTTCTTTTCTTTTCTTTGTTTCTAACCCTACGGAAAGGGAGTAGAGCGTTTAGGATACGACGTTGCCTTCAATCCGCCTGGGGACGGCGATTGCTTTTATGCTCGGTGGCAAAGGCTTTGGGAATTGAAACCTCGGGCCTGAAGAAGGTGATCTTCGGTACACGAGTTGGAATTGATAAACGTTAAAAGTTGTTTTGCCAGCTTTTGTAATGTGATAATTTCTTCACTCCAGGAAGATTCGGGGGGTGTCACGAAAACTCAGACCCCAAACCTCAGACCCGGAAAACTCAAACCCCTCGATTTCTTTAAAAAAGAGATTTACATTTTCATTGAAAACGATTTACATTGTATCTATGTTGTATCACCTGATAATTTTATGGTCACGCAATGTTCATAGGCAACCGCCAGAAAGGCGCGATATATTTTCTTTATCTTTTCCGGTTTATCGCTGTCGCGTTGATCAAACAGTGAAAAACTAACAAGGTTTAAAATAGCAGCTGACGCTTTGATCACATTTGCTCAGGGGCACCCAACGAGTAACTTCGATGAAATATCTGTTCGGGAGAGTCTACCCGTTCTAAGACTTTCGGATAATGCATTGCCAAAAAGCTACTGATTTCTTACTAAAACATCACCTAAAAGATTCGCAACCAGAGAAATGCGGGGAAAAACAGTCCCTTAGATTTTCGGAAGGGATATTTTTGAAATTTCTGGCTCTAAAAAAGGTCCCCTAGCATTTTCGGGTAAGAAAAAAGTTCGCAGAAAAGTTCTTCGAAGGTAACGTTCAGATAGCAAATTCTGAATTGAAGAGTTCATTCCCTAAAATTTTCGGGCACTTCAATCTTTAGCTAAGAAATCCGAACAAATCAAATTTTTCTAGCTGATTAAAACAACTCTTTAAACAGTCTTTAAACATTACAAGGAGCCCAGAAATATCCCTCAGAGGCTTTTTTGCTTAATTTGATCGTCGGGTGCCCCTGATTTGCTGGTGAACTTTTTACCAAAGAATTAGAAGACAGAGTCGCTATAATGTTGTTCACACTGAAGTCAGGTTTGTCTCCACCGAAGCGACAGCGATAAACCGGAGAAGGTAAATATCTCGATTCTTTCTAGCTATTGCCGCCTATGAACATTGTGTGACCATAAAACATTAGGTGATAACATTGAAACGAGTTCACAATGAAAATCTTTTTCCTTTTTTGAAATAGAGGGGTCTGAGTTTTCGGGATCTGAGGTCTGAGGTCCGAGTTTTCGTGACAACAAGACTCGGCGCTATAATCAGCAACATACGTGTATTTCAAAGGGGAAATTGGAAGCATATTAGATCCTGAGGACAGCAAAAGGCAACCGCATACTAGAAGGTAGTTTAGATCGAATCGCTAGTGCGATATTTCATTTGGAGTTTCATATTGAAGTAAGCTACGCGTGGAAAATTGGCCGGCTGCAATGTTGTAACTACAAGATGAGCATTTGTAATCGTTGTGACCTTTGGCCGAAAATTCCAATAAAAATCGCTTCTAATTGACACAACAAACTTATCTTTGTCTAGCTATAGGTTGAATAAACACATCAAACTGGTAGCTCTTCAGAAAGTCGAAGATCACCTTCTTCAGGCCCGGGGGTTCAATTCCCAAAGCCTTTGCCGCCTAGGCATAAAAGCAATCGCCGTCCCCAGGCGGATTGAGGGCAACGTCGTATCCTAAACGCTCTACTCTCTTTTCCGTAGGGTTAGAAACAAAGAAAAAAGAGAAGAATAAATTCAAACGCTTACATAATAACAAGCGCAATGCCGCGTGAGAAAGTACTGAAGAGACAAACCGCACGATTAGCGTCATATATTTTAATATAGGATAGGATATTAACTTTTTTAACTTTTTTTTACCACCCCCGACCCTCGACCCCCGACCCTCGACCCTCGATATGTCACCCTCGACCCTCGACCCTCGACAAAAACCTACACTCCTCTGGTTCTGTAAGGCGTAAGAGAGCGTTTGAAATCGGAAAATGTTCCGTTGTTTAAGCTTTTTATTTGAAACGAAATTCATTTTGACGCGCCAGACATGAAGAGTTTTTGCGAGCGAATTGTTTGTATGTTCATGTTTAATTAAAGACAAGCGACGCGTCGTGTGATGACCGATTGTTTTGAAGATTTCGCGACGGAAAATTTTGAATTTTCGTATCTCTGGTTCAGTAAGACGTAAGAAAGGGCTTGAAATGGGAAGATGTTCCGTTGTTTAAGCTCTTATTAGAAATGAACTTCATTTTAACGTGCCAGGCAAGACAAGTTTTTGCGAGCGGATTGTATGTATGTTTAATACGGCAAGACAAGCGACGCGTCGACATAATATGTGTGATAAATAACATTGCTATAATAACCAATTCTTTTGACGATTTCGCGACAAGAAGTTTCGAATTTTTATATTTCTGGTTCTACAGAGCATAAGAAAGTGCTTAAAACAAGAAAGGGTTCACATTGTGAGGCATCCGACGTAAATATTGGGAGAGAAAATTGTTGCCATGTTCTTTCAAACGAGACACGCGACAAGTCGTGTAATTTCGTAACGTTTAGAGTTTTTATGTCCTTGGTTCTTGAAGCCGTAAGCATACCACACAATGTAATTCAGCTTGAATAAGAGAACATCGACTCCCTTTGATTGTGAAAATAGCAACCAAATTGAAATCTGCGATTTTGCAGGACTTTTTGACAAATGTGTGAATGCTACAATGTATATAGCCACGCTTACTTGTGAACCATAACAAACACAAAACACGTCGAGCTGAATAGCCAGTGCCTTAAACATGTATACCTCAAACAGCCATCAAAACTAACAAAATAACTACAATAGGCGAACAATAGGCTAACTCATAAATACTAATGAATTTGCTTTCTGCGCATATCTCATGCGCGTGTCAAAGACGCAGACGCGTGCGTGTTTGACACGCAGGCGCATTTTATGCGCGTATTTTGGGCCCGATATCTTCGACCTGTACTGTACAGTTCAGCTCTGCCGAATGTAAATACATAAAAGTGCAGCCCGCTGCAAATCATTGAACTGATGACGTCAAAATGACGTCAAAAGTGCAGCCCGCTCGAGATTATTGAACTGTTGACCGAGAAAACCTGGGAAAGAGGTTGTGTTATTTTTGTAGAGCGGAAAAACAAAGAGCGAAATGGCAAAACTCCTTTAAGAACGGGGAAATATTTTGATTGATTAATAAAGAAATTATTGAATTCGCCTTTCGTAGGCTATGAACAATTCTGTAGATCTCAGAGGGTGTTATCCACCTCGGCCTTCTGCCCCTGTGGATAACACCCTCCTTGATCTGCAGAATTCTTCATATCCTACTCAGCCTCATTCAATAATTGATAAATAAGAGGCATGTAAATGCTTTGAATCTACTGTTCTTTCAATATCCAAGTCAGAGATTTGAATTCTTCCAAATCTTTTATGCTGCGACAGGTTTTAGGTTGTAAGACATCCTTTAATTTATTATACTCTTACATTAAATAAATTTCATGCTATACAATAAGCTTACTCAGTTTTCTTTCCATCTCTTCACACCGCCTGACTTCGTTTACAAATTTGCGCTGAAAAGCATTCACGTCGGGATTCAGCTGATGAAAGAAATCATGTTTATCATACGTTTTTCACTTACAGTGATAAAATGTGCTAGCTATCGACCATGTCAGAAATTACACTGTTTTCCTTAACATTTATTCCTAGATTGTGCGAACAATAAACGCTAGCACAACGACAGGTCTCAGAGCACAAGCTTAAGCACCGTTGTTTGAGGAGACAAGCTTGAGTCATTAACTTGCCTTTTGCCGAAACTGAGGAGAACCGACAAAAATTAGAAAAGAAAAAAAAAATGTAATACTTACATCACGAAACTGCACAAGACCCTATTAAAAAAAGCAGAGGAAAGGCAAAAAATTGGTTCAGTGTCAAACTTTTGAAAGATCGATAGAGCAATTGGTTTCAAAGTCGGTTTCGAACAGAACGGTCATGCTCACCAACTCTCCGAGCTCGCTGACACAAGAATAAGCTGCCTCAGCTTGAAGAAAGAGTTGAGCCAATGTCATTTCTTCCGAACGGAAGAGGGAAGACATGCTTGCAAAGAAGTAAAGTGCGTTTAGTTGGCGAAAAGCAGTAATCCCATTCACCTAACATGCTAATTTCGAACCTCACATTACAGTCATATGACTCCATGACCGCTCGAGAGAAAACGCGCAAGTGCTTCCGCCAGCTTCAGTCTTCCCGCGCAAATCACGAGATATCAGATGACATCAGTTCCTTAGAAATACTTGGTGTAACAGTCACAAAAATGCACAGTTGGTACAGTAACGAGTAGCCCTGGGAACTTTAGAATAATTGATAAATTGCAACTTTTTTTGGAAAACTTCGGTGAATTTCAGGATACATTTGTGGCCCTGGTTGTTTGAAAAGTGGATAACGCTTAATTCAACGGATAAACCGCAATCTAGCGGATAGCATGGTTTGTTTTGTTAACACTTATCCATGGGATAGATATTTATCCGGTGGATAGTGTTATCCCGAATTTGAACAACTGTCGCATTTTTGAGTTCAGAATAGGCACGCAATGCGTGCATAAATTTCCATCGCTATAGTACTTTGCATGTATTTTACATTTACATTGCTACACAAATGAAGTCCAGTCTGATAACTTTGATTTAGCAAAAAAACACTTTGATCTTGTGATGAAACTGCAGTTTTTATACCACGGTCTAACCTCTGGTGATGAAAACCTCTCACTCGACTCTACAAGGCTCTTCCACAGCTTTGTTACGGCAGTCACAGCCAGGTACAAAAACAGTAATGAGTAACTAACTGCAAAGGGACCGCATACGATAAACACTGCCAACGTAGGATCCTACAAGAGATCTGATCAGCCAAAATAAAATGTGTATAAAGGCTGTCAGCTGTTGCAATCCTGCTTCATCGGTTCTTGTCATGTTGGTGTCTCGAAACATTTTTCACATAGTATCAGCCTTGCAGTCTATTGCCTTTATACAAAAACAGTGATGACTTATGATGACTGAATTAAGGATATCTCCAGAGATATTGGAGTAGTGATTTTCAGACTTGGCACCAGAAACGTACATCACAAAAGAAACAAATGGACACCTACTATATTGTTGCCATGGCAACACCCTTATAATTGGCTCCAGTCTCTTTCTGTGAAATTTTGCAACCTTTTTGAGTGGGACATGGGGTCTTCCTTGGAACAGACATGGTTCCCACATTGTCTTAACTTTCCCCATTAGATTGTTGGGAGTGGATGAGCCTTGTGTAAGATGAAATCTGGGAATTTCAGTTGTAATTAAAACAGGGCCAGTGGTATAACTGTTGTCATGGCAATGGCATGACAGCTGCAATTTTGTTCCTTTTGTGATGTATATTTCTAGTCCCAAGTTTTAAGAACAATTTGCTTTAATATTTCTAGAGATATTCTTGATTGAGTGTTGTACTGTTTTAGTGGAACGACCTATGACACCATCACTTCCCTCATTTGCATAATACAAAAACCTTAAATATCTCTAAAACGAAAAAAGA
This sequence comes from Platygyra sinensis, assembly GCA_019787425.1. Lineage (NCBI taxonomy): Eukaryota > Metazoa > Cnidaria > Anthozoa > Scleractinia > Merulinidae > Platygyra > Platygyra sinensis. Next base: position 28,972 of record JAHPZR010002419.1, read on the forward strand.
TATTCGAAAAAGGAAAACACCGTTCTTTTTTACCTTGAAGAGCCTCTCAAATAAGCAGCAATTATTTTTTACTTCAAAGGCACTTCAAATGCTCAATCTATTTTTTTTATTAATGGCACTAATAAAGGCTTATTTGTCACTAGATTTATAAGCTTATTAATTATAATTTTTAACTTTTTTACAAAAAGGTTATGTTTATTTTACTCACTGTTCACTTATTTTCTCTTATATTTTTTTTGTTTCCATGTAGTTTTTGTTTAAACTTTTTGCTTATTAATTTATTTATTTGGAACATTAGTGTATACACCCAAAACTGAAACTGCAACTAATTAAGAATCTAGCTAATTAAGGAATCTAATCACAAAATTATTTTGTTGTGGATATTGTTGTATGCCTTAAGATGCAGTAACATAACATTCTATTGTACTATCATATAAGGTTAGGGGTGGACTGTTCGACTTTTGACGGACGGTCCGCTGGTCAATTTCAAAAACGATATCCCACAAGCATACATATGTAGTGGAGGAGAAAAGTTAATGTACATGACTTCTGCCGTAAAAGATTAGCGCACATTCAGTGAGTTAACAAAAGTATGTCAAATGGGGAAAAATTGCCATGAATACACATGATCTTGAGAAAAAAATTTCCGTCCCTGAGAGGCTTAAAAAACATTCTTGCTTGTACCCAAATCACTCACACCCATTCCCAAAAGCCAAATGGTGACCAATCCTTGATATGACCAATCAAAAGATAACAAAGTAACATTACATCATTTGAATCAATGTCAGGGGCATAACTGGCCATTATTTCCATTTAAGCCCAAATTGTGTGGTTCCAGAAAATATCCATACCCCCACCACGGAGGGAATTGGAAATTCCGAAGGGGAGGGGGGGTCAAAGACCCAGGAAATTCCAGAGGGGAGGGGGGTTGTATGATCGAGTTAGTTTCCAGAGGGATTCGAGAGGTGCTTCGGATTTGAGTGTCGATCAAGCTGTTCAAAAATCCTTTCTTACCTACTAAGTAGAACT
>JAHPZR010002419.1:32500-40000 GCA_019787425.1 Platygyra sinensis
TAAGTCCCCAAGCTGTAGTAAATCCCTTGTTGCATTGTTTACAATTAAACAACTTTATATTATCATCATGTTGTTTCATGTGGCGCACAAGATTTGATTTTTGATCAAAGCTCCATGTACATTGTGAACACTTATGGGGTTTCATACTGCTGTGATTATTAACATGTCTTTTAAAATTTCCTGACTTGTTTAAAACTTTTCCACACTTACAGGTAAAGCACTTCTTGTTAGGGGCACCCATATATTCTCAAAGGTCTGTCGATTTAAAAAGAACACAAACTACACAATGCATTTTTGGAAGGAGCGTTAGAGTGCATTGCATTGGGATGATCTGGGATTAGGACTGAAATTATCCAGCATTACGGGTACTTAGATCATGGGGCATGGGCAAAGCAACAGTTCGCATAATCCAATAGGTTATCCTTAGGTCATTGGTTATATGGTCTGGATCATCCCAAAGCAATGTGCCGTTCCAGAAAATATCCCCACTCCCCCCACAGATGGGATTGGAATTTCCTGGGTGGGGTGGGAGCTTCTGTATGGCCAAAAAATTCAAAGAAATGTATGAAGCTTAATTGGAATTTCCAGAGGGTGGGGGTTTCCTAGAAAAAATCCCTTATGTGGGGGAGGTATGGATATTTTCTGAAATTATACAATGTACCATTAGTATACATGGTAAATTAATCAGACAACCAACTGTTGGCCAGTAAAACCAGTATATAAATCACAAAGATTCTTAGATTGCTTGAATGTCTACAGCTGTCTATAAAGGGCCTGACTAAGTGGCCAATTTCGGGTTTATCTCGATGTAAAAACCTGTTGACGGTTTTCTTCTGTTTTTTAGCTATTGTCAGGGTTAGGGTCTATTATGTTGACTTCTTTGTTTCTTTGTTTTTACGCCACTGATGACTGTTACAGGTTCTAATACTGTGGATGAGCCCGAATTTCAACCCGGCTAGTTAAGGGGGGAGGGGGGGGGGGGCTGAAATTTTTTTGCCATTGGAAATATTCGTGTTCGCGCCAAATATGAAATTGCGCGCGAAAGTTGTCAGATTCAAAATGGCGCCGAGAACACGAATAGAGAAAATAGGCGCATTATAAAACTTCTCTCGCAGTTCAGCCTTTTGTTGGCGCTCAGTTTTCCCCTTTTTTCGAATGGTGACAGCCTACAAGATGATGGAACTGAACAAAACCTGTCTTTGGGTGCAAATGTCTCGGCCAGAAAGACGTAAGCTTACTTTCATAGAACACATGCTCGCGGAATCTCACATATAATAAACATGCACTTTTGTCACACTATTTTCAGCTGGTCGGTACAACTCTCATATGCAATATAATCAACGATGTGGTTATTTACTGCAAACATGCTAGCTACGTTTCAAAGAAAGGCAGAATAGATAGGCTTGATTTGAATTTTTTTCGCTCGAGACACACCGTACTTGGATTATGTAACACACATTTCACATTTTCGCGCTCACTAGATCAGATGATTTTCCGGCAGTGTTTTCTGTCGCACCTGGCCTCTCGGTCGTCTATCATGATCTTTGGAACACTTATCCAAGTTGCTACAAAGTTTTAAGCTATTGAAAACTTTTATGCTGCTCATATAAGTGATTAATTCCCCTACCTTTCGCCCAGAAGAGAGTGAGATTTTCCTTCAACAAATACTGAGATACAAATCTCCCGCGGGCCGTGAAACACAAGTCTTCCGGTAGAATTATCACGTGACCGAAGCCAAAGTGTTAGCGACCGACTTAGCGACCGGTCTTCTCGCGTTCAAAAGCAGTCAAGCGTGTTTATATTTTGACCGTTTCCTTGCAAACTACTGCATCAGGGTGCAGTGGACAATCCTTTTGCTTTGGTCGGCTTTTACGGGAACAGGTGATCGCCTGAAAGCGTCGAAAGGCAGATCTACTAAAGGCAAAGTTTGGACTTCTGTATTTGGAGTGTTTCTAACTTTATGGAGAGCTCGTTTATAGAAACATCGCCTAATGTAATTGACATCAGCGTAATTTGACTTTCATTTAATTTCACATCGTTCGTGCAACTGTTGATAACTATTTGGTTTTCACTCACGAAATAGATTGGATGAATGAAACACCACCTTTTAATCGATTTTGAGCATTTCTGGTAATTTAGGAAGATCGGACGCTGTCACAAGTTGTAACTTCACATTCAAAAGTCGTCACGTAGGCACAGAGCAATTCAAACGTAACTACGCCGTCAGGGAAAAAACACGATGATTCGACAAAAATTATGGAGTATTTTATAACATGGGGCAGGAGGGTCGCTAAACAGGTTCAACCGAAGGCAAACATCCTTGGAATCAAGCAACTCTACGGCTGTCTGCAGCCGTTACCGTAAGCATTTATACAAGAAGATGAGTCCATTAAACCGATGTGAGTATCAATAATTTTGGCATGATAATTTGAAATCTAACTCTCAGATCTGTACTTCAGTTGGTTTTTTTTTTTCGTTAATTTTGTAGAAGGTGTACAAAATTTGCCTCGGATTATTTAAGGCAGATTCTGGCTTTCCAGATGTTGAGGAAGCTGTGAAGACATTTGTCGATTAGCAGGTCGTAAAAACAACGACCTTTTAATGAGTAGCCTTTGTTTGAAATGTGTGTAGTGTGTATTGTGAATGTGTCAAATAACTTTTTTTAGTTACATATAATATTTGTTTTGTGAGTACATTGTAAGTCAATTAATCTAAATGTTGTTTAATTTACATTTATATGTATATGGCTAGCTACTTCGGTGACAATAGAAGGTTTCACGGTCGCGGACGTCATCTTGGTAGTGGGGCAAACGCGGCAAAATTTACAGTGAATGTATGGGGAAAATCGTGATTTTGATGCTCGATAACTCGAGGAAGGTCGATATTCTGAAATTTCTGTGAATTGCAAACTAAAGATATTAGCTAAAAGAGTTAAGCGATTAAATCTGAAGAGCATCGGTTTGCTGAGAAGCGAGAAATCGTCTTTTTAGTTTTTCATACAAATGCTTCTAAATTTTCCCGCGAACTGCGGCTCCATTTCACAGACAAATATATGAGAAATAAGAATTTAAATACGCGGCTTTCTTTGTAAGAGTGCAATTCTCAAATTTGATCGGTTACCTCTTTAGCTAACATTTTAGTTTTGTAATTCATAGAAACTGTGGAATGTCAAACTTCCTCGAGTTATCGAGCATCAAAATCACGATTTTTTCCTATACATTCACTGTAAATTTTGCCGCCGTTTGCCCTACTACCAAGATGACGTCCGCGACCGTGAAACGCTTCTATACTAAGGTGAAATCCACTGTTTTTCATAAAAATTATGGCCGAATTTATATTAGGGACGAATTATTCGTCTGAGACGAGATAACATTTCTGAGACACTGGTAATTTCGTCTGCCCTAAGACGGATACCTCCTTTAGGTATAAAATCGATGTTTAGACAAAATTATGTGACTCAACTTGTCTTCAGCTGATTTGGCCAAGACGTGCTGACAGACGTAATCAACTGAAGACCATGTTTGGCTACATAATTCGTCTAAAAACTGGATTTATACCTAGACGAGTTATCCGTCCCAGAGGACGCTAAATCGTCTGAGATGGATCAATCATCTAATATAAATTTGGCATTGGATAATTCATCTCTAGTATAAAATGCAGGCCAATGAACAGAACGAATTGAACAACTTGAAGTCCTGTTACAATTTTAAAATCAAAACTCAAGCAAAATTTAAGTATTGTTGTTTACAGATATGGAATTTCCAATTGCAAGGGGTAGGGGACCCAAGTAGAAGTTCCTGGGGCTGGAGGTGTGTACTGTGAAGCCCTCACGAATTGAAATTCCTGGAGGGTGGGGGGGTCGTCAAACTGGAAACAAAATCTCCATAGGGGGGTATGGATATTTTCTGGAACCACACAATGATAAATTTGCATGCTGTCTGAGCCAATCACAGTGAAGAAATTTTCTCTGTTGTAAAAATAACTCTTTAAACATCAGTTTCAGACAGTGAAGTTCAAAGCATGGTTCGGGTCTACAATAACCTTGCAGCTCTTTCTCCAAGAGACAAGTACATTGACAGAAAAACATTGTAAGTAGATAACTTCTAATAAAATTTGTTAAAGTCAGTACATTTACAGTAAGGACACTCAAACCGTGAACACTTGACATTTTTTTGTACATTTTTTTTTGACAATTAAGAAATAATGGTTCTTCTTATGATGTATAGTGTTACATGTTTCGCATTTTGTAAGTGTAAAAACATTAAATACTCTTATCAAAAAGTCGAGCCCGCATTCTATAGTCACTAAAAAAATGTACAAACAAATATCAAGTGTTCACGGTTCGAGTGTCCTCACTGTAAGGCAATAGGTAACTTAATGATATGGATCCCGTGATAATAATTATTGAATGTATTACAGGTCTGCCTGTGATGCCTGTGAATTTGTTCTAGCATGTTTTCCTCACTAGATTATAAGTACTCTCACAATGACAAGTGCTAGTAAAGTCCGTACTCTCATAATTTTAATGGATTCCAGGCCCATCCTGGCCCCAAGATCTAGATGTACCACTGGGGTCTCAAGGACCCTTAACTAACTGGTAATTCCTCGGAAATAAAAGTGACAATAGATTTTTGCTCAAACTTTGTCCACTGAATATTTATCATATGAAAAAACTTCAATTTTGAAATAAAAAAGTGGGGTGTTCATGCTCATTAAGGAACACTGAGGCATTGAAAATGCCCCATTTTGGCATTATTTAATGCCTTTTAGAAGAACCCATTCTCAGTAATAATTTTTGAAACTTTTTGGACTGAAAACTCATGAGAACAGGTGTCAATGCAACTGTTATTGTGTTGGGCAGAAATAAACATTTTAAGTTTGATTTAGACAGAAGGCTGAATCTGTGATTAAAATTTGAACCAAATTTCTTGTCATTGGTTATCAAACAACAAAATCAAAAAGACCACAGTGTATCTTGCTCTTTGGTGAGCTATATATAGCCACTTTTCAAATAACAGAGCTCAATAATATATCAAGGCAAATCTGTCATGATTTGTTCAATACGCTTGTACATGAGGGCAGGCTAAGTGATGCCATAAATTGTGTGCAGAAAAGATCTGCAATGCAAATGTGAGGAATCACCTTAAAGTGTCAAAACTAGTGGCAACTCTGTGACTGATTCAGGGCAGATGTACTTTTTTCTTTCTTTTCTATAATTGCACATATTGTACACTTATATTTGCTGAATGTCTTACAATCTTTTTTCAGCATGACCCAACAACGTAGCATTACTAGCATTTGCTATTTCAGATCTTTTAAGTGGCTGTTCTCTCTTTATAAGAATTTATTGAACCCGAAATTAATTTACTCTTCTTTATGTTTGTTCATTTAAAAGAGTGCAAATAGAGATGGTTGTTGTTGTTTCTGTAACTGTGGCCAGAGTCAGTTACCATGTCATACGACTGTACATGTTGCTAAGAGATGACTGTTACATGTTGCTAAGAGAAAAAATACTTTTAGCAAGGGTGCAAGATAGGGGGGAAATTGGTAGAGGAACTATGGCTGGTAGATATTTTCTTTACCTCATGAATATAAAGTGCTGAAGTGTCTATTTTCTTTCTCTGCGGCAGCATGCATTATTTTCCCTTGGATGGTGTTCTGGCTGAGAGATTGTTTACAGCTTTTGACAAAGACAGGAATGGCCATATTGACTGTGATGAATTTTTAGGTCCGTATATTTAGAGATTCTGGTAAATCTAGATTCAGCTTCAAAATCATGAATACAGTGTAATACATGCACATGATAACTTATAATAATGCATGTTTAGGACGAGGATTTGCAAAAATATGAAAGCTTGGCTGTGTGATTCTAGTTCATATCCCTAGACAAGATATTATTTCATTCTTACAAACTTCATGCACAACAAACTTACATCTGTTATCATGGGGTTTGAGGTGGTCTTATTTCTACTAACAAAAATATAATGTCATTTAGTAAGCTAAATAATTTCTGAAAAGAGTTTGTTTAATGCATGCACAAGTAGTTATATTTAAAAGCAGCTTAATGTGTTTTTTTATTAGTTTTGTACTTGACTTGAAGAAAACAGCTTTCTCTAGATCCTGGTTGGTGAATATGGAATACAACACTGGAATAAATGATTTGACAAAATCTTACTCTACTTAAAATTACAATGCAGAAGGCTTGTAAAATCACTTATTATAAAAAGATTGCTTACCGTCGCTTCTGAATGTTTATAATAAACTTAAAAGGCATATTTTCACGTAGGTGGACTTGCTTTGTGTCTACGTGGTTCCACTGAAGAAAGGGGGCAGATCATCTTTGACATGGTATGTAAACTACTCAAACATTTAACTATGCAGAATGCAGTTTCTTCGTTCTTTTAATAATCTTATCGCTACAATTAACTTCACGTTTATGGAACAATTAACTTACCTGACTATAAGAGGAGCGTCCTCTCTTAGAGTTTTTAAGAATTTACAGAACAATGTTAATCTAACTACAGAGGCCAATTGTTGCTTTAATCTGTCTATTGAGTAGTTTTCAGGGTCTACCGGATTATGCTGGAAAAATAGAGTATTATGCTTTTGGGCGTCACCCATGAAACCAGGGTATTATGCTCAAAATTATGCTCAGCTGGAGGTATTATGCTCAAATTATGCCAGACTTAAATGGCACTTCAACCCCACCCACCATAGGTTGGTACCTATTTATAATTTCCAATTTTAAAAGAAATGTTAGACACTAATTATTCAGTTAAACATCTCATGAGCAAGTACCAATAATGCAAATCCATGAACTATATACAAGCTCGACTTTGTACATTCTAGAGTGAGTTGCTGGCAAAATTTGCATACACCTCTCAAAGTTTTCAGAAACAGAGGCATTATGCTGCAAAAATATTAGTATTATGCCAGCATTATGCTCGATGCTCCATATATAGTATTATGCTCAAAATTATGCTGGCATAATCCGGCAGACCCTAGTAGTTTTTAAATTTGAACTTTATAGTCTAGTTTTTAAATTCCAAATTTTATAGTCTAGTTTTTAATTTCAAATTTGTAGTCTAGTTTTTAAATTTCAAATTTTATAGTTTAGTTTTTAATTTCAAATTTTGTAGTCTAGTTTTTGTACCTTTATTGAATAGATAACATATTTTAATTTTACATTTTGCTACTACTACTAGTACTAATACTAGTACTTGTACTAGTACTAGTACTAGTATTAGCACTAGTACTAGTGCTAGTACTATATATAGTACTAGTACTATATATAGTACTAGTACCACGACTACGACTACGACTACGACCTCGACGACCACCACCACTACCACCACATCATTGTATCTTTTTGATACAATTCTACCAACTGCGCATCACTGGAGTTTGGTGTATTAGTAGAAGCCTAAACTAAATACTTGTGGCAAGAGAAAGTAGGTTAATACATGTATTGCTACTAGACAGAGAGACCAGTTTCTACCC
>JAHPZR010002419.1:47500-79563 GCA_019787425.1 Platygyra sinensis
GAGTCACGATTGATTTTGTCACTTTTGATTGGTTGATAGTAACGCTTCTGTGATAGATTAGAACATTAGCGAGTTTTTTAAATCAGTCATTCTGTCCAGCCCCAGGGCCATGCATTGAGCTCCGCAAACGTTGAATTGACACGCACATTTCTTCTGGGCAATCGAGACTGCCGTAAAACAAAATCTGATCGCATCGACGCCAAGCGTTTCGCTTTTCGGAAGCGAAAATATAAAATCTGAACTTGACGGTGGCAAATAAACGCAACTTGGGGAAAAATTAAACCTGGGATCTTGCTCATATGACTTGCTTGAGTGGCTTCCGTCATTGATTTCTGGATAGACTGAATCTGCAGCAACTGGAATTTGAACTGACCATTAACTATCACACTGAACTCCACTTCAGCAATCCGTTTGAAATCCCAAGGTATATTTGACAGTAGTTCGAGTTGCAATCACAGGGTCGTTCAAGGAAAGATTTGTTTGATTATGACATCAACTAAACAAATATTCAAAGTTACTGCGTGCGAAAATCCCTTGATCCTTTGTTCTTTCCATGAATGTTCTAGAAGTTTCTAGAAAGTTCGTCATGTAAAGAGATGTTAATTATGCTTTAAGCTAAAAGTTAATTCTTTGTTGTCGGTAAATTTACCGATATTACGTGATAGGGTCTGCCGGATTATGCCGGCATAATTTTCAGCATAATACTACATCTGGAGCATCAGGCATGATGCTGGCATAATACTAATATTTTTGGAGAATAATGCCTCTGTTTCTGAAAACTGTGAGAGGTGTATGCAAATTTTGCCAGCAACTTGCTCTAGAATGTACAAAGTTGATGAAAGTGGGATTATTTTTGGAACTTGATACCTTAGACTCGTACCCAGTGCATTTTGCCGGGCTTCCGAGCTTGTATATAGTTCGTGGATTTGCATTATTGACACTTGCTCATGAAATATTTAACTGAATGATTATTGTGTGGCATTTCTTTCAAAATTACTGGGAATATTTATTAATAGGTACGAGCCTATGGGGGGGGTGGGGTGAAGTGTCATTTCAGTCCGGCATAAATTGAGCATAATACCTCTAGCCGAGCATAATTTTGAGCATAATACCCTGGTTTCATGGGTGACGCCCGAAAGCATAATACTCTATTTTTCGAGCATAATCCGGCAGACCCTATTACGTGGTCAATAGCACAATTACTGACTGACCCATAGAGGATATTACATGACCGTGCAGGGGATACGAACGTTATTATCGAGCGCTGATGGTATCTCTCACGAGAATGCAGTGAGCGAGCGAGAGATACCGCTAGCACAAGATAAAATTCGTATCCACGCGTCATGAAATGTTCTGTTTGTTATATGGTGATTGATGAAACATTCAAATGTAAGATACCTCAGCAAATAGTGCCCCCCGCCGCGCCCCTCCCCCGCCCCCCCTCTCGACTGAGGTCGGGACTGTAATTCAAATGCGCGATAACCGCAAACTTATTTTCAAGTAGTTCCGCCGTTGTATGTTTGCTGGTGTAGTAGATTAGATAGTCTCCATGCTATGTTTACACTGACTATTAATGGCACGATTTCTTTAATATTTTACTATTTGTGCTTCTAGCATCATTTTCATGTGGACATGTCTGTTTTGCCCGTTGTTAATTTATTCATTACCTACCAGTGCAGATGGCATTTAAGACCTTTATGATCTTGATCAAATATGAAGGAAACTGAATTAAAACTAATCACACATTATTTGTCCTGAATGATCGTGGCATCTTGATTGGAAAGTAGTTTTCATACAAAGCGATAATTTTCTTCGCGCCTAAAGCAGAAATAGTGAGAAATTGAAACAGACCACAGTGTCAGCAGAAAAATATGTTTATAAGTTCTTTCGTAGTTGCCGGTGTTGTGGTCTGGCCTTGTCTCACGGGTTGATGCTTCACATAGGTTAACCTCATGCTTTCCCCCTTGGACACAATTGTCCAAGAAAAATTAATGTAACTATGACTAATTGAAAACTGGATTAACTTAGCCAAGAAATGAAGAGTTTCCCCATACTATCACACCTCTTAAAACCCTGCCAACGCCTTCTGGTAGAAAAAAAATCCTATATTAATTTTGTTTAAAAGACGAATGATCATCTACCTCCTGCTGGTATTTTCCCTTTTCACTGCGGCCTACTCTAGCATGACTTGTTATATTCCATGTTTACCTTTGTTTCGTTTTTGTCACGTTTTTTTAATTTGAGTGTATTCAACAAAACAAAATGCGATCTTCTTCAAAGGCGCGAAAGGTCAACAAAATTACTTTTGTCAGGCAACCTGTCGCGTATTGAGAGTCTGATCAAAATGATAGGTATTTGAATTATTAGAAATTCAAATGTTCAGTCCGTCATTAGCATTTCAAGTGATAATTCGATTGTGGGTATCTTAAAGATTTCTCAGTGCGCTTCGCGGAAACAACTTTGGCACAGTTTGCCTCGCTTTATACAGTAAAGGAACAGCGACGGGTCAAAAGAAGGAAATTGCGAACAGAAATTCAGTAAGTTTTGATAGTGAAGATAAGATATCAGGGATCTTCTGTTGTCGTTATATGAACACGATTATTTTTGACGCTTGCTCATTTTAGTTGAGATTAATTCGCGCTGAAGTTTTATAGCGTAACCACACGTCGGGCGAAACTCTTTATAATAATGCAATATTCCAGCCAAAACGTGCCTGGCTTCTTCGTCATCATATAACTTAGATTTCGTTTGTATACCTACGAGTTCTAATCATAGTTTAATCAGGAGGCGTTTATTTAATATTGCAGTTTTTCTGCATATAATATACTCGAGTCGTACTGAGTCTTATATTCTACTTCCATGCGATATGAGGCGTCCGCTGGGACATAACTATTCGCAAAAGAATCAGATGTTTTCACGGGCACATGAAGATAAAAATGTGTCAACCCTTATGCTATTTCTTTTATTCAAATGTTGTTTTGAAGACCGCTCGGTAGTGCAAACAATTCTCATATTTTATTTTTCGATTACGAAGCTCAAACTTATATTGATTCAGTGGTGAAGTCTTTGGTTCAAGTAATATAAAACGTATAGCATAATTTATGGCGGTCGAGAATTCCTTATTGCAGTGTTCATCAACGTTTTCGCTCTTTTCATCCTACCGTACAGAAACGAAGATACAACCTTCTCAATCCACTTTATTGGTCGTGTGGTTTTCGTACTCTAAAGAGCTTTTAAAAATTTCGTTCGTGTTTTTTACAGTTAAACCATTAGTTCACAGGTTTTCTTCGGTTTTAAAGACTGGCGTTTATTAATTTCGCCTCTACTTTTACGTAGTTAAAGAAGATAGTGGTTGTTAAATCGAGATAAAGTGACGGCAATGTGTGAGACTCGAGAGAAGTGAACGAACAAAAACACAGCCGTCGCTTGATTGTGAATGTAGTTTATTAACGGGTCTAAACAAAGCTGGTTTCCAAGCATTTGAGAGCACTGTTAGAAGTTCCGAGGCCGACCGAGCAGGGCTTAAATTGTCTCCACACTCCTTTTCCGGTCAAAAGTATTCATTTTCGGAGACAGTACACCGAATTGGTAGCTTTTTCTGTTATGTTTGATTTTATATTTATGCTAACCATTGAGCTGGAGTTCACAACAGGAAGCGATAAGTACAGATAATTACATACTGGAATATAAGGTGTGTTTCAATCAGGTTTCAAGTACCAGGAACACCGTTTTCACACAATTTATTCCGATTCCCGCCCAGCTAGATATTAAACAACAACAAGCTCTAAAGCGGCCTTCACACGGCAAACTTAAGTTGGCAAACTCGTGTTGGAAAACTTCAAAAAGTTGGCAAACTCGTTCCTTCACACGTCAAACTCGTGGCAAATAACAAACATGGCAATTAACAACGTGGCCGCTTTTTAGTGCAGTTTCAATCTAGTACAACAGTGAAACAGAGGATAAGAAGAGAAGATCCAGAAAGCGGTGGAGAATTAGAAAGGTTTGGACGAAACCAAGTTTGTCCGCGCGCTCCTCCGTTTTGTTTTGTTTGTTTTTAGTATCTTTGTAGGCTATAGCTGAAACGTCCCGAACAGCCGGACAATTGTGAACCGCTTTGATATTAAATTTAAAAAGTGTTGACTCGCGTCCCCCATTTTGTGAAGTGTCACGCAAATAAATCACGTGAATAGAGCTCGTTTTGATTGGTTGAAAATTACCAACACATGTTGGCCAACCGTTCACACGTCAGATACGAGTTTACCAACACGAAAAAGTTGGCGAAAAAGTTGGCGAGAATAGAGGCAAGTTCTATTTGTCGCCAACAGTTTGCCAACTTGTTTGCCGACTGTTTTTGTGCCGTTCACACACATCAACTTGAGTTTGCCAACTTTATTTTGCCGTGTGAAGGCCGCTTAAGATGCTTCTTTTTTATCTTCGCTTCTTTTGGTTCCCGTTTCGTACAATTTCTTAGCCTCTTACAGTCGTTCACTATTTGGAGCGCAGCACAAACAACGGCGCGCGAATAAAATAAAAAAGCGCGCACCTGCTCGCAGGCTACTGAATGTCGCCAGCCGTGCACACGACAAAAGGCGCATTTACCTGAGTTGTACTGTTTACGGTTTAATCATCTTTTACTGACTGACTGACTGACTGACTGACGACTGACTGACTGACTGACTGACTGACTGACTGACTGACTGACTGACTGACTGACTGACTGACTGACTGACTGACTGACTGACTGAGTGACTGATTGACTGACTGACTGGCTGGCTGACTAACTGACTGATTGACTGACTGACTGACTGACTGACTGACTGACTGTCTGTCTTACTAAATCTCTGACCGTCCGACTGACTGACTCTCTGTCTGTCCATAGAATGGAAAACTAACCAAGGCAGAGTTTGTAAGCTGGATGAGAAGACACCCTCTCATTGTGGACTCGTTATTCCAGCATTCCAGTATTAGAGACAAGCAGTTTAACACAGGATTACAGGTAAATGATGCGTCCGTTCCCAGTTGTGTTGCATAGCGACAGTACTATCCGAAAACGGACGTTTCAGGAGGTTGTTAGAGAAAACATTCTTTTGATATTTCAGCGATGGCAGAGAAAAGCAAACGTGAAGAATGGGAGGGGGAAGGTCAAGAAGCTAATAAAATTTGAAGATAACAAGCGGAAAAAAAAAAGCGAACAGGCATAATAAGAAAAATTATCGGCCTGTTTTGGCGGTAAAAACGGCCTTCTTCATTCGAGTTATTATGGTTAGGAAGAAAAGTGAAGTTTGAGTTATTTTGGACACGTTTTCCTTTGTCTCTCTCACAGAATGGTCGTGTCCAAGAGAGTCACAGGCCACCTGGGTTTGTAACAAGTACAAGAACAAGGAGCACGGTACAGTAGATCCATCATTCCGCGTAAACTAAATGAAAGACGTATATAGTTAATTAATTATAGTATTACTTAGATAGTGCAGGTCCACATCAGGACTTTTGTCTTGCCCATTTTTAATAACCTGCTTCATCAAATAAATTATGTATGTATGTATGCTTGGCTGCTTACCTTACAATCTAAGGACGTTTTCAAACGTTTACAAACTTGCCAATAAAGAGAATTTTGTCAAAATTCCACCGTGGTCAGATAACGATTTATTTTGTGTCAGAAATGCGTGAAAAAAATGGCGTCATCGACTTCGTTTTTAAGATAAAGCGGGAGGAGGAAAAGTATAATATTTTGAAAACTTGGTGCACGAAACTGAAAGGATGCGCGTAAACAGTTAGCGCGAGTTCACGTCCTTAATTGTATGAGTGTAATTGCATGCAATTCACCCAGTGACGCCCTGTGCCTGGACTGAGACAAAGTAATGTGTGTTGTATGTTGTGTTTCTGTAGACGCACAGAGCTGCTAAGCCAAACGTGGGTTGATGGCTTACAACAGGGTACAGAGGAGGAACAGGCTGCTAACGGTGGTGTGTGGAACTATTTGGTTTCCAGTCTTAGTTCGTAAACTCAAAGTGCGATTTACAATCATGTCGACCTTTGTTTCATCATTGCCGATTCTTAGTAACAATAACGAGCCAGATCTGGCGCGCTCCTTTTATTGATCAGTTTAATGCCGCCATTTGTAGGTGTTTGTTTTTGCAATGGAAGCCCTTATGCCAATTAACTAAATCAATGCGTGCGCTCTCATTGGTCAATCAGCTATAATTTTTTGTGCCAGTAAACTCATGAAAAAATCGTGCGTCTTCTGAATTATATAAAAGCAATAGACCATAAGTTTCTATGGTTTATAGGTTGATAAACCACTTGGGATGTTGGTGGAACACTCGAAGAATTCAAAAAATCAATTCTTCTCGTGTTCTTCCGACAGCCCAAGTGGTTTATCAGCCTATAAACCATAGACACTTGTGGTCTGTTGCTAAGGTTGCTCAAAACAGTTCCAGCACATTTCAAGACTTAGATTTTGATGTGTCATTATAACCACTCTTTATCAATTGATGCTACAGTCAGATTATCAAAAAGCTGCCCAAACACTGGTGAACACTTTGGTATTATTTCGTGTCACAATAGGTTACCATAGCAACACTTTGACCTGTTAAAAACACCCTTAATTTCAGCTTTAAGCGCTTATATTTCAAAATGGCACGGTGAACTTTTGTCTTATTATAGAATTTTGATAAGCGGGATAAGATGCAACTTTGGCAAAGTTTAAAAAATCCTGTACATGGGGTTCAGAGCCACCTTAAATGTTCGAAAATTAAGGTGGCTCCGCTAGCCCTTATGGTTATTACAGGCAGCCAGTACTCAATTTTATTTTTAACAATTTATATTCAATTTTGTAACTTTTTGATTAAAGCAAGTATGAATGTGAGTGCAAATAAAGATTGTTGTTGTTGGTTGTACGCGCACGCGCTCATGTGCATGCGCTAATGACGCAAAAATCGTGCGCAGTAGGAAGCGCAATGCAAAACTTGGGAATCACCTTAAATAAGGCGCTATCTTATATTGAGCGCCATCTGCAAGATGCTCCCATAATGATTATTAGCACTCTGAGAATAGAAGTTAATTTAATTGTCAGCTGAAAACGATTTATTTTCGAGAGCTCAGTTTTACCATTTCAATAAGATGGAACCTCATTATGGTAACTCGCTTAGGCAAGTACTGAATTGCCGCGGAAATAGGGACACTTCAGCCACCGAACCCTGCTTGCCACACTCGGGCCTAAATAAAATTATTACAACATGCTAAATTATTTCTCAGTAATTGCTTTTGCCAATTAATTAAGTTACTTGATAGCACCAAACTAACTTTCAGATTAATTCCTTTCCAATCCCTCCTCATATTCTTCAGAGCTTGTGTTCAGCGGTGGTTATGCAGACGCGGATTACTTGTGGAGCCCAGTGTTCCCGGCCAGCCTAAGCATGCCTTGCGCGCGTAACAGGCACTCAGTGTGTGTTTGGGGTGGAGGTGTCTTTGTGTTTGGTGGCCGAGGAACCAGAGGAACACTCAAAGACTTCTGGAGATACGATATAGGTAGGTGTGATGCTTGTTTGGTGTTATATGACCGTGAAAACCACTTAAAAGATCGAATGTCAACCTGACCAGTATGTCGTCTATTAACTTAGTTTTATTACTCTTATCTCACAGCCTCCAACACGTGGAATAACGTGCCTGTTGAAGGAGAACTCGCACCACCGTCCCTACAAGAACATACTGCATTAACGTACAAGGTAAACCCTGCATCGTCCTCGGCCTCAAAAGTTCAAGCGGCTTTCTCAGGATGTCCTTACTGAAAATCAAAATGATCACACTGCCTTTGACTTGGGCTTCATTGCGCAAAACGTGTAACCAACAGCTTGCGCGGTAAAACTTAGAAGTTGTTGGAAATGTGTGAAAACATATGAGTGGTGGCAAGCGCGAGAAATGACATGTAAACTAATTTTTGATTGGGTCTACTTTATTTTTTGTGATTTGCTGGGATAGCTTTGGTCTGATTGGTACCAGCAAATGTCAGTTTTCACAAAAGACATGATCGAAAACCTCGACTTATAATCGATCTATTACCCACGGCACGTCAATTTAATCCAAACATGTGAAATGCTGCTCGAGATTTACGAACAATTTACAGCTTCGACTGGCAATTGTACCCAAGTTCCCATTTATCTATGACCAATTCTCGTTCTTTCTATTCTAGGGTAACTTGTACATATTCGGAGGTGAATTCACCGCAACAAACGAGACGCCATTATGGACTTTCAATTTTCGTAAGTGACTGTTAGTATGCTTGTTGCGTTTCATTTTGTTTCATGTGATCTAACACATCCCCACCCTACGCCTACAGGTGAGCGTGCGTGGAGAAAGCAATCGGCGAAGTCATGGGTAAGCTTCTGTAATCACAGTAACTGAATTAGTCCTCTGCGTTCTTCAATTAGTTTTTAAAATCGTCTAATGTTTGTAGTGGTAACCTTACTGGTTGTGAAACGTCTGAAACACTGCGTTTGACTACATTTCCAACAAGCGATAAGAGAGTTGAAAATACGGCGCGCAACGGAGCATTTTTGACGGATTGAGGTGTTTGCAAAAGTGTTCAGATACTTTATTATATCTCTAAATTAGTACGCGCGCTGTGATTGGTCAATTTAGCGGGTCGTACTCCCCTGCATGGACCGCTAAAATTTAAGTTTTTTTGTCGCCAAACTGTTGCGTGATTTATCGCCAAATTTTCTCAACTTACATAACAAATAAAAGTTTAAAACTTTCTCTTACTCTAAATTGTGTAATCGAAGGGGAAAAAACTCGGTCCGTAACTTACGGTACGGACCTCGAACTCGGTTAGTAAGAGGTATGTTTTTCATGCTTGATATTTGCTCTTAAAAGAAACAAAAACCGGAGAAAATCGTAAAATCCATGCTTTTTAAACTTGACGAATTATAACTGATTTTGGAAAATAAAGTCACTACTAACTGAATTAGTAGAGAGAATTTCGGCTAACATTCCATTGGAAACTGTCTCTCTCTCTCTCTCCTCCTAGGGCCCACGGACACGGCGATCACATACAGCGGTTATCCACGAGACTTCGATGTTCGTATTTGGCGGGTATATCGACATGCGAGGTGCGACCGACGAGCTGTGGCAATACGAGTTCGGTGAGTGTCTATTCCATTGCACTGAAAATCAATACTCTGTCGACACTATAGCAAACATGCTACTAATCTCTTGTGCCTGTGGTCAAAAGTTACCGGCGTATAATTTCAAGATATTAATGTATCTTCTTCAGGAGATACGCCTAGTTCCGCCTCATTGCTCACTCGCGATTATTTGGTGTCTAAAATCTTCATCCCTGTGGACTGTTTAGGAAGATCTTGCTTTTACTCGGTCTTTCCTTGCAAACTAGAAAACTTCATTCCCAGTGTCTCTCTCTCTCTCTACCTCCTTGACCTTGGGACCGACGTTATAAACGAAATCGAAAATTTTGCAGTTTACATTGATTTAATACTGCCATGAACTGGTTATGTTCGCTTGCTAACAAGAATAACTTGTATCTTTGGTCTTGCAGACACTTCGAAGTGGATCAGAATTAAGTGGAAAGGAGATGGACCGAGTCCACGTTACAATCACTCAGCGGCCGTTGGAGCAGCTGGCATGTGGGTGTATGGAGGCCTGGAAGGTCTACAGGCCAGGAACGATCTTTGGAGATGGAGCTTTGGTATGTAATGTTTGGTCGTCGTCTTTCGCTTCAGCTCTATTTCGATGCTTTTCACTGCAGACTTCGCTTCTTTACAAAGTTTCAGGTTGACTAACTCTGTTTTCTTTTATTTCAAGTGAGCCACTCGTGGTCTAAAATAAAGAGTCGAGGTGGTCCCCCAGCCTTGTTTGGCCATTCTGCGATGAAGGTAAAGTTCATTTGTATATGCTGATAATTATAGTTCTTAATACCTCTTCGTTTACAAAAAAAAAACAAGGCGAACTTGGGGATATCGCTCAGGGATCTCCCTTCTCTTCGCTAGACAAACCCCCCCCCCCCCCCCCCCCGCGAACGCCCCGTCATTCAGTTCACAAGGAAGTGAACCCCATTGGGGAGTTATCGTAATGTACAGGGCCGGGTTGTTGAAAGCCCGATTACGTTAACCAAGGATAAGCGAAAATTTTGACTTCAGTTTTGGAGCTTGAGAGCGGTTTCTTGTTTTATCTTCTTTTTCCTTGAAGTGTGAGTTTGAAAAATCTGAAACGGCACAGAACATAAGCAATGAAAAATATTTTTATACAAGAAAAATGGATGCTTCGGTTAACTTATACCGTGAAATTCTCCCAACTAGTACTCTCAAGAATAATGAAGACCAATGATGAGAATTTGTTTGTTGACCTGTTCTAATATGTAACACTAGGTTGGAGATGGCATGTTAATATTTGGAGGTGAAACAACCGATGGCACTCTACAAAATACGATGTGGCGATTTGATTTAGGTAAGGAAGAGATGCAATATCGGATGATGACTGCTTTTTTAACATCATTTTGTATTTGGACCGAAGTCTATCGATTTTTTGATGGAAGACTCTAACAAATAGCTCGCTTGCACGCGTTCATGTGTTCCGGCACGAGTTGTCGTGACAAGCTCGAGTATTATTTTCTGTCGTTTTCTTAGTTTAAGTTGAAGCACGTTTTCTAGTAATTTTAGAGCCTTTGCGGGCAGAAATTTGCGTCGGATGTTCCAGCCACATCCGTAAAGAATAGTAGATATGATCTTTGCTTAACTCCTATCAATCGTTAGTGGTAATGGGAGATTGTAATCGCATTATGCTCGGTCATTTTAATGTCGAAACAATGTAACACAGTCAACGTTAAGGAAATAACCGGCATGTATAAGTCTTAGATCACGAAGACAATAGTGAATGTTTGCCAGTTTAGGTTTGCGGCCGGACATACGTAGTTAGGGCGTTTATGCGTGGTAACAAAACTAGTGAACATTGTAATATTAGGACAGAATGGTTAGAACGATTGTGATGAACGAATGTGTGACTGCAATAAAGAGAACAAAACGACAGATACAGTCCTGAGTGTTTTGTTGAACAAGCGAGCGAGGAGATATTCCTGACGCAGTGGAAGATTCCGCAAAACCTGTGACATAAAGCAGAGACAGGCGGGCAAGGCACGAGAAATGACGCTTCGCTCGCCACTTGGCTCTCGCGGCTTCGCCTTTGCTCGTGACGGAGCGCATGAAAGCCTTCTTGTAGGCTGACAAATCAGTTGTCTGCTCCCAACATTTCTTTACTGTAGTATTCACTGAAAAAAATCGATTCTGATTGGTTGGGAGCAGTTGCTGACTGACTGATCGATCGACCGATTATGGCGACTGACGGAACGAAGGATAGCCTCCCACGCAGACGTTCTTAGGCTTGAACGCGTGACAAGCCTGAGAACGTCAGCGTGAGAGGCTAACCGAAGGACGGAGCGCATATGGACTGGGCAAGTCAAACAAAACTCTGCAAAAATTGTTTCTAAAGAACGCTGGGTTAGCTGTCACGAATGAACAGAAAACGTATTCAAGTGTAACGTAACATGTTGCCCGCTAAAGTTTATCATTGCAGTAATTTTCGTTTTCTCGACTATTTTTCAGATAATCGCACTTGGAGCACTGTTCACCCGCGTGGTGGGATATCCCCGCCCGTCCGCAGCTGTTTCTCCCAGGGAGTAGTTCCTTCATCCGCTTTCCTTTTATCCATTCGACCGTCTACATCTCATTCTGCCCCGCCTTGCACGCCTATGCCGTCGGGTTTCTTGAGGGAAGAGAGCGTGGACAGCAGACCGACTACCAGGGGGACATCCTGGTGTGAACCTTTTACTGGATGGGAGAGGTCTGCGGCGTCACTGGGTTCCCTTGATTCGGCGGCCCCGTTACCTAGTACTGCGGTAACATCAATCGACAACAAACGCCGTCAAAATCATCCGGTGTTTAACTTCAGCTCCGAGGTGTACGAGAACACTAAAGGCATGGCTCTATCGGACGATTCTTTGCACGCAAAGCAACAACAGAATACTACGGGACAGGAGCCTCGTCATCAGTTGAAGGCGAAGACTCTTCCCGCCGCGGGTCTCTCCCGGGACAAAAAAGGTCGAGTGCACAGCCAAGAACTGTTGAGTATCAATTCTTCTGTTAGCCCGCATTTGAGGAAGAGCTTGACTCGTCCTGTTGCCTGTCTTTTGGTTCTTGGCGGAAAAACGCGTACCCAGGCAGATATGGGAAGAAGCCTCGACATATGGCGATGTGATATTGATCCAGGTATGGTGCTGTTATGATAAATGAAAATTTGTTTCGGGTTTCTTGAGGCTGTGTCATTCTTCCTGGTGGCTCATATCACAGGTTACCAGCCACGTGATACTATCTATGGGGTTTTGTGCGTCTCCACCGCCCAGTCCACCATGATTAAGCTCTGGAAGTCAATTAATTTTTGCTGAACCACAGGACTCCAAGCTCACGTTCTGATAACATGATTGTCAACCTTTTCCTAAGCGCGGCATTGCGTCACAAGGGTTCTATTTATTAAGGTCAGTATGGAACCAAACCATCCTATTTCTTAAAGTATAAATTTGAACATTTTGAGTAAAACGGACTTACGCATACAAACCCTAAGAAAATGAATTCTTGTAACGCAATGCTACTCATGGGCAGAGGTTCACACAATCGTGCTTTTATCAGAACACGAGCTTGGGCGGCCCGTAACCGAACACAAACAAACTCGTTGCTTTATAAATTTCCCCTTGTACACGGGAGCAACCGTTCATTGTGAACTGGTGATGATAGTTTCTTTCTTTTCAGTCAAGAAAAACCAAACAGAACGAGTGGAAAAGATCACCGTCTCAGACAACCGTGCAACCATGCCTTCTGTTCCTTATAGTCATTTGGAGCCTGCGCCTTCTGAAAGCACCGCTGACCCTGACGACGATGTGGACTCGATAGGTAGTGACTTGGTCTTGGCAGACATGTCTGATAGCGACACGCGCAGTGTGGATTTCTTATTGGACGATTATGACGAAGTCACGAGCACGTCACGTGGCTTTCCAAAAGTGTCCGTGTGACTCGGTGACGTCATAAATGCTAACCACACTTGGTAGATGATAATTTAAGCTAGAGTACAATCATAATCGCTAGTTGTGATAAGTTTCTGATTTCTTCTCACCTATTTATAACAACTTCAAAGAAACAAGTTAAGCGAATTAAGGATTTGGTCACTCCTGGAAAATAATATTGATTCAAAGTCATACAAAGTGTGTGAAACATAAGAATTATTTACTTATTTAACTTGTTACGACACAATATTTTTCAGAATTTTTTTCAGGCTTGTTTCAATTTCGTCTCTTTTTTGACAAGAACAAAGGAAAAACCCTTTTATTTGTTTGTGTCATCCCTGTACTGAGAGCACTGTTTTCCTATTTAGTCCCGATGCGTTTTTGTTTCTAAACGAGCCTATTGTCAAATGTTTTGTATCGTAATTGGTCGGCTGGTTTCCGCTTATATAAGTCAATGTCCGTATATTGTCGGCTTGCAGTCGGCTTGCCTTCGTCAATTGGAAAAAAATTGGAAAGTAAGTCACGAGTTGCAAGCCTATGCATCAGTAAAACGTATTTATATATAAAGGTTATATAATTATACTGGAAAGACCAGTTACTGTCAATGACAAAAATGTTGTATAAATAATAATTTCGACATATTTAACAAAATAATTTCATATTTTACGGCGTTTGATATTGTGTTTACATTCTTGTAAGTTTTTCAGTCACTGGTGATTGGAAAAGGCTTGTGTAACATGTTGTAAATGATATAAAAGTTTATATAACAGGCTCTAAATTGGATAAGTATTAAATCCCTGTAATAGACTGCCAAGCTCTAAGATGAAAGAGACAAACGCAGTGCAAATATTTTGAAAGTACGACAGTGCATGAATACAATAATTAAAAGAGAAAAATAAAATTGTAATTTGCATAAGAAGGCTAATTTCGCTAGATTCTGCTGCAAAGCTGAACATGGACAGAAAGCTCGAGCGATGATGTGATTCGTTGTTGTCATTTTCACGTGACAAGCCAACATAGGCATATGGGCACCCTCGGACTTGGGGGGACGGTGACCTTATTGCCCGAAAAATTACAAAATGCCCGAAAGTGTCAGTTGTATATACGTACTCAAATCGCAGTAAAAACAAAAACGTTCTCAATTCTTACGTCTAATGAAACTGTTATCATTACGGAAACACAGCCGAATTCCGATTTTTTGGAACATCCAAGGGAACTGATGAAAATTGCTTTTAAAAATCGGACAGTTCGTGAAATTATGGCGTTTGACTGAGGAGAGGGAACGACTATTGGTTCGAGTTATCGGGAGGATCGAAAAAATGAGGGTTAGAGAAATCAGGATTCCACTGTAGTTATTTTGAAACATTGCATACTCCTAGCCAATGACTTCATTCGACAGCCTGGTAAAATCAGAAACTTATAAAAGAAACAGTTAATTGTTCCTCGTGCGAGAAGTTCAGGAAAATTTTAAACCGGCACTTTGCGGAGCCATTCAAAAGGGCGCTTTTTAGAACCACCACAAAGACATAAGTCTTGGCAGGAGCCCATGTTGGTCGTCCTTTGCTTTCATCCTTTTGTCACTAATGGAAATAACATCATGGATTCCCACGGTACACATTTAATTGGCATATGGCTTTTCCAAAACAGAATACCTGCAATTGTGGATCCTTAGATCATTTGACCTTAACTCCGATTTGACAAGACAAACGCTAGAGAAAGTAACTTACAAGCCAGGCCTTGAGTACCTTTTAGGATGCTTTCTCCCGAGTACTTTTGCCCGAATCATCAGCGTTTTGCCCGAAAAATCTCAAAATTTTCTGCGACTGGGGGGGCTGCAGCCCCCCCCGCCCCCCCGGCTCGTACGCCTATGCAAGCCAAGGCACCATAGTCTTGCTCTTTGGCCTTTTCGAAGTTATATTTCTTAAACTCCTTGATAATTCATTACGTTAAAACAAAGAAATCACAACCGCGAAGGAGGTTTGGATACGCGGTCTTAATTAGCATAGATGTTGACGATTTTACTTCTCCGATTAATCCTTCGTTTTTGTCTCCATAGAGATAATATCTCAAACACTAGAGACAGTGTTTCATCGGCTATCCAAACACCTCGAATTTCGTCATATATACTCCGCTGCGCGTTGTATTTTCAACTCTGTCCTCGGTGTTTAGATGTCCCGATGAAACACTGTCTCGTGTGTTTGATATATTACACCAAACACGAAAGACCGCGTTTCACCTAACCTGCGATCAGGCGTGCTCTCTTTTCGCGGCGAAAAAAAAAGGACGCCTGATGGCAGGTTACGTTTCACCAGATTTCAGACACCGAGAAGAGAATACAACTCGTAGCGGAGTATTTTTGACAAACTTAAGGTCGGCACACACGATGGGACTAGTCCCTGCGACTTGTTGCAGGGACTAGTCCCATCGTGTGTGCCGACCTTTATAGGTGTTTTGTAATAGGGAGCATAAGGGCCCGGTTCATACGTTGCATTTCTGAATTGAGACAATAGATAATGAGAGATTTGCTTCGTTATCTTTTGTTTGAATTGCGACGTATGAACCGGGTCCAAGCAAACCACGACGATGGAAACGAGAACGTCACCATGCAAAAGGTTTAATGAACAAAACAATAGCTGTGCACGTGCGTTTTGAACCTTTGTACATTTCTTTGCCTTCCTCTGCAAAACAAAAACATGATATGACCAAATTCTGCGTCGTCTCCAGAACGTGCACGACGACGGCTAATTTTTCGTATTTCCATTTGGAATTGAACGCCGTCGTTCCATATTTAGCCTGAGCACTTTTTTAGTCATTGGTGTACTGGACAGATCTAGACAATCGCGAATTTCGTTTGTAAAATATAAATTCATTTTTCACTAGGCGTCGTCCTCGGCGTTGCTTAAGCGTTCGCGCTAATTGTTTCTGCGCATCCTTACTGCGCACGCAAATTCACATGCCACGTCATGCATGAGCGCGCGCTAAGTCATAAAATAAACAAATGATAGGGCAGATGGCCATTGCTAGGGCTTTGCCTGGATTTAACGATCTTGGACGTACGGTGACCCCAATTTTTTTGGCAAAATGCACCATCGAATTCCGTTCTAATTAGCTCTTTGTGCATCTGTGCGGCGGTTTCAAATGCCTCTTTAAGTGTTAAATATTATGAAAACGTTAGTAACATTTGGAAATATTTACGCAACAGACCCACTCCTACAAAATATGACTAAGATCGTTTGCCTCCGTTGACTCACCTTCGATATTTTAACTATACACCCCTGTAGACCGTGCTCAATTATATGGGACAATTTTTCGAAATCCGTATAGTTTACCACACGCTTTAACTCTGAAACGAAGACGGTGACCGCCATTTTTTTTTTTTTTTGCATTTCTGGCACAAGTAACTCATTATCTGTCTGCAGTAAAAATTTAAAAAAATTCTATCGACTGGAAAATTTTCGCGCGAACGTCTTTAAGCTCCCTAATGTTATCAAACACTGTAGTGGTGTTTGATATTTCTATAGCTTCTCAGCCGAAACTAAAACTAAGTAAAAACGGAGAAAGAAAGTCGTCAGAATCAGAGCGTATGCTAATTAACATCAGATATCAAAACACTAGTCAGGATTTCCTTTGTTTAAAGTTGATGAATTATTAATGATTTAGAGAATTCATATACCATTTTACTGACTGGAGTTATGGCAAAATTGATATTCAGTACCACTAGCCCCGCTCCTGGAAAATGAAGAGGAAGAGAATTCATCTGGAAACAAGGGGTTTTAGGCACTTCACAAGATCAAAGATGGCACCTTCAACAAGCGACAAAACTAAAAGCACTCATGACGTAAATAGTTTTATTTAGACGCTTGGAAGAATGTTGCGTAACCTGTGCTGTATATTAAGCTACATACAATTTTACGCAAAAAGAACGTTCAAGGTATGCTTTAAAATCATCCGACCCACAAAAACTATCCGACCGAACTAAATCACGGCAACTTGAAATTAAGATAGAACATTCACGAGGTTTCCTTTCCAATTGAAATCCCAACTCTTGTAGCTTAGAATATTAGAGTACTGGGGACAAGAAACAGATATCTTTTTGTTGCTGTACTCATTTATCGTGATCTGGTGTTTATTCCTCCACGTAAGAACAGTGTTTCTGACTCAGCGCGAGCTCACACGAACTTGAACGCACTCCACGTTCCAGGACCGAGGGGACAGTTGATCCAGTAAAGAGTTCTGTGAAAAAAAAAAACAGTCAACCAGTTACCAAGACCAGACTAGTCATTAGGCTTAGAGACTAAAACACCCTTTTTTTAAACTGATCACAATGGCTGTGAACTCGAATTAGTTCCCACAAATAGTGGTTGTAAAAATACACCAAGTAATAAAACAGAACTGGAGGAGGAATCGCGATTTGCCCTTGCACTTTGCAAACGTCGACATCAGCAGAGAGCGAAGAATGATGGTGGTCTAGCATCTCCAAAGAATATGAGTAACTCTTTCAGTATGGAGGGGGAGGGGAAAGAAAGGCATTGCTGAGAAATC
Source organism: Platygyra sinensis (assembly GCA_019787425.1). Classification (NCBI taxonomy): domain Eukaryota; kingdom Metazoa; phylum Cnidaria; class Anthozoa; order Scleractinia; family Merulinidae; genus Platygyra; species Platygyra sinensis. The sequence goes on from JAHPZR010002419.1 coordinate 65,103, forward strand.
AAGTCTGTCTCCCAACTCCCAGGAAAAAGACGGCTGAGAAGCAATCCCAAAATTCCTATACTCTTAACGTCACTTTACGAGGGCTGCCACACGTCAGTAAATGGTCAGGGAAAGCCAGGGAACTTTTATCTCGAGACAGGGAAATCAACATTTTGAAGAAAAGCCAGGAAGAACTAAAATTATAACACCGTTGATTTAACTGGAAGAAACACTCCAGGTCACTGTGAACATTATTACTATTAGTCTATGGGAGGCTGGAGGCCGCTACTGTTCTGACATTTTAAAGCTGTTTGGCCAGGGAAATAGTATTTTTATCGGGGAAAAAATAAGGGTTTAGTTTACTTACGTTGTTTCTTGGACAGATTTGTGTAGCGAACCACTCCTGACTGTACAGACACATCAGAAGTCCATTGCCTACGATGAGCGTGATCCACATAAACACGTTCCACACCTGTGACACATTCCCGTGTTTCTTTGGTTTCAGAAACACAAACGACACTGAAAAAGCAAGAGTCAAAGATCACATAAGTGTTATAGTTACTAAGTACGTTGCAATAATTGTCACGCAACAGTTTGAAAGACCCATGCACGAGGACTCAACTAACGCATGAAAAGGATGTATTGAGACTGGGATCAGATGCAAATTAGGCCTGAAAGCCTGCTCACATGGTTACCAACTTGCCTGCCTACCTACCAGGAGTTTCAATAGGGCCAGCTATGAACAGAACCTCGCCTGGCTGCTTCATCAATATTTTACATAGCACTGTTCTTGCTACTTGTATGTGTCTAGCAGTCTGCTGACGGGTTGAGCCCCTGAAACACACTAGCTTCACATTCGGGCCTTGCGGATTTTGGACCCGGCTGTCACATCATGACATCAGTTAAATTTCAATATACGGTTTAATTATTTTTTTAGTCTTTATTCTGATTTTAAAGCTTAGTTATGTTGTTAATTAGTTTATATTACTTGTGTTTTAAACATTTCTACGGTTTTTTTATTTAAAAATTTTATTGGTGAGATATTTTAAATATCATTGTAGAGCGCTATCAAAATTAAGTATTCTTATTCTTATTATTATATAATGATGACGACGACGATGATGATGATGATGATGATTGATGATAATGATGATGATGACGATGACGATTGATAATGATGATGATGATGATGATGGATGATGATGATGATGATGACGATGACGACGACGATTGATGGTGATGATGATGATGATGATGATTGATGATGGTGATTGATGATGATGATTGATGATAATGATGATGATGATGATGATGAGGATGATGACGATGACGATTGATGGTGATGATGACGATGATGATGATGATGATGATGATGATGATGATGATGATGATGGATGACTGACTGACTGTCCTGACTGACCGAGCGAGCAAGTGATTTTTGTCCCCAATTAACTTCTATAACTCCTTCTAGCTACCCTATCACTCGTTAAAATGGGGGATCGGATTACTTACAACCGAAAACACCAAACAAGAAGAGCAGCATCGGGTAAAAGAAGCGAAAGGCAAACATCAGAACATATTCATGAACAATGGCGGACATGATAAACACGGACACAGTAGCAACTTGACGGTTCTTGATAATCTGAAGAGATAAATATAGAATTGTCGAGGAAAGCTTTGTGATTGGACTCAGTTACTGCTGACTAACAGTAGAAATCAATTAAAAAAATCAAGCATATCATCTTGCAGTATCAACCAATTCCCAGAGCTAACACAGTGAAATATAGTAATGTTGTCAGCTTGGAGAATTGATAGTTTGATTGAAACACGATGCTAAGACCATCTGAGGCCAAGTCAGTCGGTTATTCCATTTAGTATAATTTGGTTTTATCAACTGAGTTGATAATGTGAATTAGCCACCGTAAAGAGATTCGAAAGCTGACGTTTCGAGCGCTAGCCCTTCGTCGGAGCGAATCGAGGAATTGTGGGTTGTGTGTGGTTTATATAGAGAAATATGGAGCTACGCTATTGGTTGGTGCCTGGCAACGTGAAAAAACAACAGAATAAATTAGTTGAATGAAAAGCGTTCGTTGATACCGTGAGGATTAACCGTGCCGATTTGAAAAATAAATTTTTGTTCTAGAGTTTTGCGGCTTTCTGTGCCTCCTTGATGTAGGGAGAGGCCACAGACCGCCATCTGTTGCTTCGAATGATTCGGCAGATTAAAGTGTCTGGCGACCGGTTTAGATGCGTTTTTGTCGTCTTTCTCAACGTCGCGAAGATGTTCTCGGAATCGGTCGCCTAGTCGTCTACCTGTTTCGCCGATATATAACTTTTTGCAGAGAGTGCAAGTTATACAGTAGATGACATTGGCTGAGGTACAGGTAAAATGATCAGTGATTTTAATAGATCGCTTGGGCCCCGACAATTTCTCAGCGTTACAGATGAAAGGACATGTTTTGCATCGTGCGCGTGCACATTTAAAAGTACCGGGTTGTTCACTCGTTTGGAAAGAACTTCTGACTAAAAAGTTACCTATGTTTTTGTCGCGTTTAAATGAAATTAATGGCGGTTGCGAAAAGATTCTACCAGTATCGGGATCATTTTGAAGTAATTTAAAGTTTTTGAGAATGATGGATTTTACTCCATTTAGTGTCATAATAAAGATCGTACCCGCGTCATTTTGCAGCTGAGATGGTCTAAGAAAAGCTGAACCATAGGTGAGGCTCTAACAACAATTAGAAGGTGCAAAGCAATGGAGGGCCTGCATAGCTGGCGTTCTCCCATTTTGTTGAGAGATAAAAGTATTGGAAGGGGACAAGGTCTTGCATTCGCCCCTATTTTCGTGCGGCCGAAGCATCATTCTTACTGCAACACTCTCTCATCTCAAACGAGCACAGTCACAGTAGTTTGAGTTATTTTGACCATCGACAAAATTACCATTAAACTGAGGGAAACCTGAAAATAACACTTAAAAATGATAGAAGAACACCAAAAAGATAATAATAAACCATAAAGGAACCAAGATGGTTAAAGGGGCACAGTCACGGCATCTTGAGTTTTTTTGAACATCGGAAAAATAACCATTAAATTGAAGGAAACCTAAAAATAACACTTTATAAAGATAGAAAAACATCAAAGAGATAATAATAAACCATACAGGAACAAGGATGGTTAAGGATGGAGAAGATTGCAAACAACGAATTTGAAAAGTTTAGCTAAGCTTTTCAAACGTGACTGAGCCCCTTTAAAAATGGAAAGATTGACACGGATTACAAACCAAGAAATTGAAAATTTTAGGCTAAGCTTCTCAAACCATTCAACCGTTACTGTGCTCCTTTAAGCAAAATTTGATAATCTCAATAAGCTATTTTAGAAAATATCCACACCTTAACCATGTCCTTGTATATGTAGGCATACAGCCAGTCATGTACCACAACGTTCCAAGAGCGATAATAATCTGCATACGAATTAGAATTCCACCAGTCCTGTTAAAACCAAACCAAAAATATACTAACAAATATGGACACAAATAACGTTTTCCCCATCAGTCTTCGATAAATAGCCACCAACAACTTTCCAGACAAGATTTGGAAATTCAAGATTGGCCTGCCAAATATTTGAAAATTTCAAACTTAAAATTTGGCCAGGCATATGTTGAAAATTCAAGATTTGGAAATTGAAATTTGGCCTGCGAAACATTGAAAATTTAAGATTTAGAAATTCACGATTTGGCCTGCCAAATATTCAAAATTCACGATTTGAAAATTCAAGACTTGGTCTGCCAAATATCGAAAATTCAAGATTTGGCTTCCCAAATATTGAAATCCCAAGATTTGGCCTGCCAAATATTTAAATTCAAGATTTGGCCTGTCAAATATCCAAAATTCAAGAATTTGCCTGCCAAATATAGAAAACTCAAGATTTGGCTTCCCAAATATTAAAAATCCAAGATTTCGAAATTCAAGACTTGACCTGCCAAATATTTCAATTTCACCATTTGGAAGTTTAAGATTTAGGCTGCCAAATTTTGAAAATTCAAGATTTTGATTTTAAATATTTAGCCTGCCAAATATTGAACATTTAGGATTTGGAAATTAAAGATTTTGCCTCCCAAATATCAAAACTTCAAGATTTGGCTAGCCAAATATCAGAACTTCAAGATTTGGAAATTCACGATTTGCCTGCCAAATAGTTGAAAATTTCAAACTTAAAATTTGACCTACCAAATATTGGAAATTTAAGATTTGGCCTGCCAAATATTCAAAATTTAAGAATTTGGCCTGCTAAATATTCAAAATTTAAGAATTTGGCCTGCCAAGTATTCAAAATTCACGATACTTGGCCTGACAAATACTCAAAATTTACGATTTGAAAATTCAAGACCTGGCCAGCCAAATATAGAAAATTTAAGATTTGGCTTCCGAAATATTAAAAAATCCAAAATTTTGTACAATATGACTTTAACTGCCAAATAGTTAAAATTCGTGATTTGGACGTTTAAGATTTAGGCTGCCAAAATTTGAAAATTTAAGATTTGGCCTGCCTCATATCAAAAATTCAAGATTTTGATATTAAAGATTCAGCCTGCCAAATATTGAAAATTAAGCATTTGGAAATTCAAGATTTTGCCTGCCAAATATCAAAACTTCAAGATTTGGATATTCAAAATTTGCCTGCCAAAGATTGAAAATTTAAGATTTAGAAACTCACGGTTTGGCCTGACAAATGTTGAAAATTTTAGATTTGACCTGGTAAATACTGAAAATTCAAAATATGGAAATTCAAGATTGGGCCTGCCAAATATTGAAAATTTAAGATCAGGAAATTCAAGACTTGGTCTGCCAAATATTGAGAATTTAGGATTTGGCTTGAAACTATAAAAAGTTCAAGAATTGGAGAATCACCATTCTGCCTGCCAAATGTTGAAAAATTCAGATTTAGGTGTGCTGAATAGTAAATCCAAGACTTTGTGAAAGGCAAGAATAGCATTTCTCTTTAAGTTTGAGACATTCGTGACTTTTGAACTTGCAAGACTTTGACTTCAATGAAGCGTTTTAAAAAAATGAGAAATTATGTGAGAATGTGTGATGCAAGGTTTCCAAAGGACACAAAATCACAAGTTGGAAAACAGTAATCAACCAACCTTGTAGAACATTCTGTCGGCAAATCTGGTCATTTCTGCAAAGGCATTCAACCAGGAATGAAGGATGGCGAAGAAACCAAGGACAAGAACCATTGTTCCAGGTAGCATGCAGCTAAACACTGAAAGGGTGAAATGCCTGCCAAAAATAATCATTGAGCAATCCCAGGTTGAGCTAGGGCAAACATCAGGGCTACTCACTCTTTGGGCACAAGTTTCTCACCATCTAAGCCAAACAATTTTGATCACTGAGTAATTTATGTCCTGAATATGCCCTGACTATTCCCTATGTTAAAACTGGGCCGAGTGATATTTCAAAAGATCCTGCATGTTGCAAAGAATACCAGCCTCCATTTGACTTGAAAAATATCAACGATATTTTTTAAACAATTGTCCAAGGGTATTTTTGTGACAAATGGAGGCTATTGTCTGTTTTCTTGCAGCTCAGGGAATAGAAATTGAGATACTGCTACAATACATAGATCCACAATACATGACGAGAAGTGAACAAACTTACAAGACTGTGAATATGCCATGAACTTACTTGAAACTCCATTGTCCCTTTCCAATATTTCTGAACACAGGTACACAGAAGCGAGCAAACACATAGTAAGTGTAGAAGATGCAGGCCAAAGTCTGCAGAGAATTGGATACCACATAATTCCATCTGATATGAGGAGTCCTGAAAAATCATTACCATGCTCATGAACAGGTTGACATTTACTAAACAGAGAGTGGAAATGTAATCAATGCACAAATTAAAGCAGAAAGGCTGAGTGAAACTGTACACGATCAATCCCATGTGAAATAACTTCAAACTCTGGGAAATTTTAAACCCAATGAGCACCCAAGGAGCTCTGTCACAATGTGATTAAATTCAAATTACATCATGTTGTACACAAATCCCTTCTAAAACAGGGATTTTCCAAATAGTAATTACCCAAAGTAGTTCTCAGCATAAGCATAAGAATAAATTAATTTAAGAGCTTATGTGCTAATGAGTATGGTTGGATATGAGCACGAGCATAAGAATATCAAAACAAAATCGATTGTGTCCAGTGAGGTCATGTTGCTTATGCATATGCTTATGTCAAGGCTGTCCTCACTAGTGCATAAGCTTCTTATGCTTATGCTTATGCTTATGCTTAAGCCTGGTCCTGACTTGCAAGCATGAGCATAACAATAAGCATAAGAAGCTTATGCACTAGTGAGGACAGCCTTGACATAAGCATAAGCATAAGCATAAGCTTTCTTCTTATGCTTATGTTTATGCTTATGTTCAGTGGGGATATCATTGACATAAGCATTACTGCTTGCAAATTGGCTGATAGTCTTGCGCTTATGCTTATGCTTATGTCAACATGTCCCCACTGGACACTATAGCATATACATAAACTTAAGCATAAGCATAAGAACGACGCAAGGTTTTGATATTCTTAAGCTTATGCTTATGCTTATGTAGTGGCCATCCTCACTAGCACTTCTTTTATGCTTATGCTTGTGCTTATCCTAACTGGCTTGCGTCGCTAGTGAGGACTGGGCTTTATGCTATGCTTATGCTTGTGTCGCTATCAAGAAGAAGTGAAGCCTTGGAGCCAAGGCTGGTTCATAGCTGCCAGAGCTTATCCCGGTTTCTGTAGCATGAAGCGGCTAGAAGTATTTCTACTTCCCCTGGACGGGATGCTAGTCCATCACAGGTCACTCCCCTACAATTTTGTTAGGTTTCCCCAACAATTCGCAGGTACCCATTTATACACCTTATGTGTTTTGCCCAAGAACACAACTCAATGTCCCCAGCCAGGGCTCGAACCTGGACCGCTTGCTCTGGAGTCAAGCGCACTAACCATGAGGCCACCGCACCTCCCACAGTCAAGAGCCAGGCTTAAATGTCCAAGGGAAACATCTTGGATATTAAACCAGGCCAAGCCTGATATAAGATAAAACTTGAACATTTTATGCTACATTTGTCACAACAGACCATCTCTTACACAGATCCTCTATTAGAGGGTACATAGACTAAATATTTAACTATTTGGAGACACAGTTTATCATAGTTTCTTTTAGAACAGCAACATTCAATTTGTGTTCTTTTGAAACTATTACAACACAACTCTGAACTCACTGCTTTTAATAACATTTTTGCTCACAGTTAAGTTTGCAAACTGGGTGTGTGGTTAATTAACAAGTGAAGCGTATAATAATTTTAAGAGGCTGCAAGCCACTGAAACTTGGAAAATGAATTATGAAAGGGTGTTATGAGCCATTGCTCATACATACAGTACATTGCACATATGCATTACTTTATTTACCCTCGGGTTTTAGAGTAAGAGTGAGAAAGTGCAGGAGTGATGGCGTGATGGAGTGAAGGAGTGAAGGAGTGAAGGAGTGAAGGAGTGAAAGAGTGAAGGAGTGAAGGAGTGAAGGAGTGAAGGAGTGAAGGAGTGAAGGAGTGAAGGAGTGAAGGAGTGAAGGAGTGAAGGAGTGAAGGAGTGAAGGAGTGAAGGAGTGAAGGAGTGAAGGAGTGAAGGAGTGAAGGAGTGAAGGAGTGAAGGAGTGAAGGAGTGAAGGAGTGATGGTGTGATGAAGTGAATGAGTGATGGAGTGAAATCGTCCCACCACTACAACTTGGAATAGGATATTACTTTAAAAAATATTACTTTTAAACGCTTACATTGGATACTGGTCTCTGTAGATAAGAGTAGGGCAGAACAGAAAGTACAAGTATTGTCCAAACTCTGGCAATGGTTTGATTGTCCTTCACTGTTTTGTTCCTGTTTGTAGCAACATTGTCTGTGCCTTCTTCAGCTTGATCTTGATCTTCTGTTGGTGGATCGGAGTCATCTTTTAGCCCTGAGAGGAAAAAGAAACAATTGACAATTCATGAAGCACAATTCATAAATCAAGCCAGAAAACTGTAAGGGTTACTATTGATAGAAACTTGTTTACCTTGTGTTTTTTCATATGAAAGGACCTTGGGTGCACTCTCTCTTACAAATGCATGAACTTTCAGCATAAAGCGAATCTAGTTATTAACAGCAAAAGAACAGAAACCATTAGCATCAAATATTATTAAGCTTTAAATTAAGTCAGGAGTTAATTTGTAAATTATGCCAAACTACATGTATAATTTACTCTGTCAGTTGTTCTAGAGAAAAATTAACTTTAGGCACTTAAATGCAATTTATGCAAGTTATAGTTACAACATTGGCACTGGTCAGGACGTCAGCGATTCATGGATGTTAGCACAGGCACAGTGTATCCCCATCATAGTAGAATGTTCAAGCGCAGGATAGTTTGAGAAGTTTTTCAGTGAAGCTCCTGGTTATTTTGCATCTTCTTTTTCTGCCCCTCCCTAGACATTCAGTTTTTCCACCGTTACATAAATCATTGACTCCTGGAGCTTTTTGCCAAAAATGCATTTTTAGGACATTTTGGTGTTTTTGAGGCTGGATCTTGGCAAAATTAGCTTTAATCTGGTCGAAAATGCATTTGCAACGTGACAGCTAGCCCTTTTTGCCACTAGAATTGCCTTTTATGACATTTTGGCTTAGGTGTGCGCAGAAATCAAAATTTACGCCAATCACTCTGATCACTCTGATCTACGCATCATTGGAAAGATCTTTTCCTCCTGCAGAAGTTGAGTATAGATGATGCCAATTTTGGTCAAAAATGATGATGTCAGAAGTGGAAGAGGGGCCCAAGGCTTGTCACAGGCAGTTACGGGTGGCACAGGAGTCAATGGGTTAAATGGGATGGGTGCCTGGATAACCATGCACAGGGGCTCAAGGCTGGGTTGCAGGGATTGCCAGCCAGGAGATCATTTCATTGTCTCAGGGCCAGTGGATCACAATTGATGCAGTTGTTAATTCACTAGGTACATGTAATATACAATTTACTCCACAAGCTTGATATATGAAAGCCCCAGGTACTGGCAAAATATCTACATGTACCCCAGTGCCTGTTCGCTATAACAAGGTTTCATTATCAGGACTTTTTTCCACATATTCTACTATTTACTGACCCAGAGGTAACAGCATTCTATAAAAAATGTTGTCTTTTGATTAGCTTTGCTAGTAGATAGTGAGTATTACCTAGCAGAGTGTGGTTGTTAACAAAATACAGCCTCTTCTGTTTTCCGTTGTATAACTCCCAACTCATAAACACTTTCCGACTGGAGGAAAAGGGTCACATGTTATGGGTCAAAACTCACTAACTCCCTAGGGAAACAACATGACCTTTCAACTCGCACATGATTAGGTTCTGCTCCTTGAAACTGCAGCAAATTTGTGGGTTAACCAATTTCTTCACAGTTTCTTTGTACTTTTGAGTTGGGAGGTACAACAAGACACTTAATGACTGGCCTTGTGGGAAACAGTGAGTTTTGTTTCCCCTTGATTTCAATGTTCCCCTTTGCTCTGCCTCGGGAACATTGAGGGTCTTGTGGAAACAAAACTCACTGTTTCACTTGGGACCAGTCATTAAGTGCTTATTGTAGGCATGCAGATCTATACTAAAACAATTAGATTAATTGCAGTACATTTCTGTGCATGATAGTTGACTCGGGCCTCACTTGCATCGACTCTCATGTGATAGAAATCTTGAGCTGATTACACCTGTATCTAATTATTAATTATAATGAAGGCTTCACTACATTGTCAGGTTCACTAAATCAAGGTTCCATGGTATAAAAGTCTGTGCACCACTGGCGACAGAACAGTCAATCAATAAGTAAACAAAATACAAGATTCAATGTTGTGTTACACCCCGTACCTGTTCTGCAAGAATGATGATAGAAGACGCAGGTGGCAAGTTGTGCTGGATAACTTCCTGGACTGGAAATATTGCGAAAACAGTCAAGTAGGTAATGTACAAAAGTAGCCAGAACAGATCTGGAAGGGGCAGCCATGAATGCCTGTTTGCATGCCAAGCAGAGAAAATTGGAAAGGCAAACAAAGCCATTGCCTTCATTACAAGCCATATGCTGACGACCGTGGAAGGTTTACCAAAAGCCCACTTTAGAATTGAGAGTTCAAGTGAAAGACTGCAAATGAAAGTAAAAGTCGAAATAAATAAAATCAATAAAATAAAGAAATAAATTAGTACATCTATAACTTGACTACAAAGTTATGCATAGCTATCTTATGATGACTAGGAAGTTGGAAGCGTTGGGTTTTGAGTCTTGAAGGAGGAAACCTCAAGAGCATGCACCATCCAAAAGTACTCTTGGAGTAAGAACAAGAATAAACTTGACACACAATGGCATGTACCAGGACTTGAAATGAACACTCGCAAACTCGCAAAATGCGAGTGATTTGGATAAGCTGCGAGTGAGAAAAATATCCACTAGCAAACATTTGCGAGTTGGAATCATCCACCTCTCCCAAACATTTGGAAAGAAATTGCTAGTGGTCTCACCAGTTTGCTAGTGGAAAAAATCTTACAAGCCAAACTTTCCAAGTGGACTGAAAAGTTACATGTAACTTTGAGTCCTGTATACTTTTGAATCTGGGATTTGAACCCAAGCCCAAAGGTGGAAGGCGAGCAAGTATGTTGACTGTTATATGTCATTCACTGCATAAAGAAATACTTATTACAACTCAGCTCTATTCTATCTCTCTTCCATCTGTCTATAGATCACATGGTAGTGGACAGTGGAGAAGGAATTGTGGCTGATAGGGCAAACTTGTCCAGAGAAGCATCCTAATCATGGCAACAGAGTAACAGTTATGGAAACATCATGTTGCTGCCCCACATACCACCTGGCGTTTTGAACACGTGTGAATGAGCAAACGTTTGTTTTCTTTGTCATGATTAAATTTAGCAGCTAAGATATACAATCTTACCTTCCTGAATCAATGTAGTCATAAACCACAGTATTTATAATGAACACTATCAGTAAGGCTACAAAGATGTTGTAAATTGTCTTGATGTGACTGACTTCTAGAAGTTCTCTGAATGACAAAAGATAAAACCTTACATTTACAATGAATACCTCTGCATACACTTTAAACCTGCTATCTTCAAGTCTTAATTATGGAAATGAAGAATACTTTGAGATTTGGGGGATTCGGGGGGTTCATGATAGTAAGTGACTGAAAAAGTGTATCCTATGAAAAAGTTTGGAGATCAAGGTCACCTTTTTTGCAAGACAACTGAGTTCAAATTAGTGCCGTTTATTTAAGTGTATACACCTCAACTGGTAAAAACAATGTTATGTTCATTTGATAAGTTAAAGTCAAGAATCAACAGTCAATAGTTTCACAAGAACTACTGTACTGTGAAAGCATACAATTCAAGTAAAACACTTAGTATAGTTATCAACAAGTTTATGAAATCAATGTAAATCACCCACCACAGCGATGTTCTAATAAGCTGATATAAGCCCTTTGTCAGAGCTACTCAGAAGAAGGGCTACATGAATGCTCTTCAAAACATCAAATGAAACAAACTTGCAATCTCGTTCCCAGAGCCAACGTGTCTTTTGGTCATCACCAAGACACGGAACTCTGGAAAAATCAAATTTCCAAACCAAGATTTTAGGAGTTCCGGTTTCACAGTGCATGCTGCCTTGGTTTACAACATGGCCGGTAATTTCATTGTATTCTTCCATGATCGCTTCCTTTTGGGACTTTTCACCGAAAAATGAAATGGGGTGATCATTACAACCTAAGGGTAGAGACAAATTTTCATGTTTACAAGTTTAGTTGGAGTTATCTGTGCCATATATGTTTGAAGTTCTCGCTCGCCCACCTTCATCTGTTCTGATTTGTTTACAAAAATTTTACTTCCAGTAATTTACGCATTAGCGCGCAAACTCAGACCTATTTCCAGCTGTCACTGGGTTCCCTCGAAAACAATTTACCTTGGTGGAACCAAGTGACAGCTGGAAATATCTCTGCATTCGCAGGCTATTTATGCATGAGCAGTTTGATAAATTGAGTAGCCAATCATAATAGTTCTGGAAATTGATTATTCCAGAGCTCCCTGTCTTGGTGCTGACCAAAAGACACATGGGCTCTGGGAATGCGATTGACAAACTTGCTATGCTGGATATTTACTTTTTTTAACGTTATCAACTCCACATTGATAAATTAAGCTAAAAGCCAAGTGTTGGCTGTAACTGTACTTACGTTAGTACTGATTGTCGTGGAACAAATACTTTACTTCCATTAACCTTGTCTCTGAAAATACAATTAAGCAAGTGTTATGTATTGCTATAAATTATTTACAGGGCCCAAGAAAGTTAGGGACAAGATTCTATCAAATGCAATAAAGTGGTGAGTGGTTGAAGTTTTGCAAGACTTATTTTAATACTGCATGTATGTCTGCAAGTTCTTTCCACCTTCTGACTGGACTAAATTGAAATTTCACATTTTGAGACAGCTATAAAATAAGGTGAAGAAAAAAGTACATCCACTTTGGTTTTCGTTTTGATTTCCATACTTAAAACATTCTTGGAAAATACAAACTATAAGTACAGGAAAACAAAAAAATGACCCTTGAACAGCTACTTTCAGCATCCTCTGTGCCAAGAATAATTCTCTTGTGTTATTTAATTACAGAGGAGGAAAAAATTTCACAACTGACCTTTAGAAATTTACCTTCTGAATCTCTTTAATAATTCATCAAGTTAAAACAAAGAAATCACAACCTTGATGGAGGTTTGCATACCTGGTCTTAATTAGCATGGATTCTTATGATTTTGCTTCTCCGTTTATTCCTTTGTTTATGTTTCAATTGAGAAGATATATAAAAAACTTGAGAAGGCGTTTCATCAGCTATCCATTGCAAATACATTGTACCTCAAATTTTGTCAAAAACACTCCTCTAGACGTCACACTTTTAACTCTCTTCTTAGAATATTGGTAATCATTTTTTCTGTGAAGCCACCAGGCTTCGCAGCAGACTAATTTTGGTCACGTTCATTACCAGCCTGGGTTGCATGCCTCAGAAGCCAGCAGGCTCATTTGAGATTTTTTGGATGTATGTATATCACCGCATTTTGCCTTGACTTCAAGTAATTGAAATCAAGGTTCAGAAGAACTTCGACCATAAATTAAAGTGGTATCGATGTGGAAGAGAAAATCCTGTTTCGTGTAGAGAGCCACATTTTCGCAGGTGAAGAGTTTGAAAGCAAGTGAAGGTTGTACAATTTCCCTGACTAAAGCCCATTTGTTTCTCAGAATATTTGAAGCAATAGCCCTTTTCACGGTTAATTTTTCTCATTTGCATTACAATGAAATCAACGTGAATGCGAGGCAATTTCGGGCTAAAAGTGCGAAATAGCCCGAAATTGCCTCGCATACATGCTAGATTTTATTGTAATGCAAATGAGGAAAGCTAACCATGAAAAGGGCTATTCCTGGAACTTTGAAACATCCAAGTTTGTGTTTATTGTCCACATGCTGGCAAATGCGTGACAGCACTGTAGGTTATAATAAATTTTTTTAGCAAAATTGTTAATTTACCGCATGATTCAGTACTGATTTACTTATAGATCAAAAGATATAATGCATGTGAAACTTCTCCTAAGTTTAGTGGCGAAAATTTTGGACATTTACGCATGTAAACAAGAATAGGTTTTTGTTTACATGCGAGATTAAATTGGCACTCGTCATTTGCATGCTACATAATTCTGTGTATGTTTTGTCTAGTAAACTAATTCTCAAGCTTTCCTAAGAATTTGAAATTATGCTTTCCACTTAAAACTGTTTACTGAGTGACGTTACAAAACTTCTCAAAATGGTGGATTTGAGAGATTCGGTAAGTTTTGCGTTGACTCTTACTACATGTTATGAGAAGGAGTCAAGGGTGGAAATAATGCTCATTTTCGACTCCTCCAGTGCCAAGCAGAGTTTCACCCAGAAATTTGAATCGCCTGGCTTCCAAATCGAACACAAGATTAACTGAAAGGTTGATGCTTCTTCTCGTGGCATTCAATCGAAGATCAATTTAAAATCAAAGTGCTAACCGTCAAATAATTTTCAAGAAATATGCAGCTTTCGAAGCGACCAGCATCTGTGGCTGGGATTTCATGTTCCAAGTAGCAAGAGCCATGCTGTTTGCTCCATCCTGATTGGATGCATTCTTTAACATCATCCAATAAGCGTGGAGTAAGAGCATGACTGTAGATGAGCTTTCAGAATGTCACAAACAGTATTAAAAAATTGCTCGAATGGTAAGTTAATGTAAAACGATTTTCAAGGAGCATTATTTTAAACATCAAACAAGCAGTTTTGTCAGTTTAACAGAGGAGCATTTCAGTGAACATCTATTGAAAACAGATACAAAATATCTTATTGTCATAAATTAATCGTGACCTGATGTGATCGCAGTCAA
>JAHPZR010002420.1:0-32500 GCA_019787425.1 Platygyra sinensis
AGCCACGGACGTAAAGCAAAACATCTTTCGTTTTCTCATCTTTATTATGTGGCTAAAACATCAACCCCAAGCATACGAGTGGTTCCTGACCATCCGAGAACACCACCCAGATCTCGTCAAGGCTTGTAGTTTGAAAGTAGCGACGCTATGAAGAAATCAAAGGCCACCAAGTTACTAACATCTTATCACGATCCTCGTAAACCTGGTAGTTTGGGTGGGGTAACCAGGTTTGCCCAATCTCTAAAACTCCCTGCCCGAAAAGTACGAGAGGTTTTGGAAAAGGATTTGGGCTACACGCTTCACAAGCCGCGAAGAAGACGTTTCCCTACCTTACCCGTGTTGGTGTTTAACATAGATCAGCAGTGGGTCGCTGATCTGGTAGAAGTACAAAACATATCAAAATACAACAGAGGCATGCGTTATTTACTGATGGTGATCGATGCATTCTCCAAGTACGCCTGGATAGAACCCATCAAAACTAAAACGGGAAAAGCGGTAACAGAAGCCTTTGAGAAGATTTTGAAACGTGCCAAGGGTAGAAAACCCATCAACCTACAAACCGACGATGGTAGGGAATTCTACAATAGTACGTTTGCAGCCTTGATGAAACAAAAAAACATTCACCATTTCTCCACCAGTAGTGATGCCAAGGCCAGTATCGTGGAACGTTTTAATCGCACTTTCAAGGACAGATTGTATCGCTATTTTACAGTCAAGAACACCCTCCGCTATTTATTGGTGTTGCCAGATTTGGTCAAAGGATACAATGCATCCTACCATCACACCATCGGCATGGCACCTAACCAAGTGAATTTGAAAAATGAAAAAGAAGTGTGGGATCGCATGTACGGTAAACGTCTATCCAAAAAGCCGCAGAAAGGATCATTGAAAGTAAAGGATAATGTGAGGCTCAATAAGAAATTTCGACAGTTTAAGAAGGGTATTTACCAGGATGGACCGAAGAAGTATTTGTCGTGCAACGTGTCATACCTGGTGTGGTTCCCACTTACAAGATTGAGGAGTTAGATGGAACTTTGCTCAAGGGTACTTTTTACGAACAAGATTTACAAAAAGTAAGCGTGTCAAAGAACGATTTATTCCGAGTGGACAAGATCGTGAAGCGAAAAGGAAATAAAGTCTTGGTGCGTTGGAAGGGGTGGCCAGATAAGTACGACAGTTGGATTGACAAGAAGGACGTGAAAAAGCTTTGAGGATGAATGAGGAGTTTTACATCACCTTACCTAGTCACAGCAATCGTGCAGAGTTTCCGCAGAACCAAAGCAATCATTTCAAGATTCGATTACCCCACCCCATCAGGTTGCAAGGATCGAGTTGGAAAGTGGGATTGATTAGCATCTCCCTACCAGATGTGAAAGTTCATCTCCCTAAGTTGGTCGAGGGTAACGAAATCCTGTTTACCATGGATTGGATCGTGAAATACCCTTCTGGTACATTAAAGTTTGGTAGAGCCCACTACGATCCGAACGATCTCTGAACTGTGGTAGAGTACATTGATGGTGTTGGTTTCATGAAAAGTATGGTGACATTTTTCGAGCAGCGGCGCATCTTGAACTACCAAGGACCACATCTTGGTAGCAGCTATACAGCATCCAATGGAGAGAGAATGTACGTGAAATTTCGTTGGGATGGAGACGATCTGTTGACGGATAACAAAGATACACATGTGCGTTCCATTTATTCACCCGCACTGAAGATCAATAAAATGTTGGCCTTAAAAATGGGATGGTTGAAGGAGAGAAGCCCTGGAAATTACGACTTGGGGCCCAATTTACGTCAAGAGTTTTTTACCGATACGGTTCCCAATTTAGAAACGATGACACACGATCTGAAAAACGATAGGGGTGAACCTTTGTTTTGGCTGATAGGAGAAGACCTTTTTCATCTGAGTGTCACCTGCAATTGGCGCTTCACGAATCTCAACAAAGCCTTTCAAAACGTAGTGAGTTCGACATCACGTTCCCTGTTTGTGTACTCTGATGTGGGTGGAAGTGCAGTAGTTGGAAATCAAGTTACAGATCTATTGCGATAAGTCAATTATCGACGGACAGGGGATGGAAGTCATTATTTTGAACCACTCCACGTACAATATATTCCGTTACGCAAGGACCTGCTGGACATTATTGAGACGCTAGTGTCAGAGACCACAGGAGAGCTTCCTGAATTTGGCGAGGGAAACACAATTCTCACCCTTCACTTCAAACGAACATGAAAGGTGGAAGTTTAACACGATTCAGACCTGACCTGCAAGGCGGAGGTGGCTTCGTTCAAGAACTGCTGAAAGCGAGTGTTAGGGGAGGTCTGAAAGGGTTTAAAAGTGGTCGTGGCGTTCGAGATCGCATTCGAAAGGCGAAAGGGAGTGCAACACGGAGCGTTAAACAAGCAGTGAAACGTAAAGCTTTCGAAGTCCTAGATAGAAACATAAAGCGAAAATTCAACGACATCTTTGGCGACTAATGAATCCCATCTACTCCAGAAGCTCCAGACTCGTCAAATCTAGAAAAGGATTGTCAACATCAGGTTGTGAAGGGTTACCAAAGGCTTTGAAACGTCGACGAAAGGTACAAAAAGGCGGATGGATTGGTCCTGAGGTCAGTAAGCATACTGGCTACGATTGGGGTCGCATCTTAGCAAGAAGAAAAAGGAGGAGACGACAAAAATGACGGATACCTTGATGGACGGTGGGTCATTACATCCGGGTTCCAAATCAGTCCTAAATCCTCATCTGAGCTTGTTCACTGTTCCACCCACTGATCTCAGCATATCCAGTTATCGCATCATACCCATTCAGACTTACACGACAGGCATCAACCCCGTGGAATTTCAAGTGGATCCGCAAGAAGATTACGTGGATCTCAGTCGAAGTTTCTTTGAGATTGAGTTGGCTCTCAAACTGGCCAACGGTGATGACGTAGTTGAAGCCAGGAGACTCTGGCCCACAAACAATTTGGCCCACACTTTGTTTAAACAGATCAGTGTGAGACTGAATGGTACCCTGATAAGTCCTCAAACTGACACCTATCATTACAAAGCATACCTGGAAACATTGCTTAACTACAGTAGACATGATGGGGAAACCGTGCTAAAACCTCAAGGTTGGTACAATGCCCTGGACTTTCCAATGCAAATGACTGCGAACAACACAAACACGGAAGGAGAGGGGCATGAGGCTTTCCGAGCACTGTCCCCCAACCAACAAGCTTCAGTGAAACTGATGAAAGCAGAACAAAGTTATTACACGAATGGGAAACGACACGTGCTAAGGTTTACACCCCACATCGAGGTTTTCCACTTGAACAAACTGTTAGTACCTGGTGTGCAGATTGGAATCCAGATGTACTTCAATTCTCCCAATTTGTACTTGAATGGTGTGAGTGTAGCTGGAAGATTGACGCACGAAAATGTCAAAGTGAGAATGTACCTGTGTCAAGTAAGGCTCAACCCAAGCGTCTACCGAGAGTTGATGACGAAAATGAGCGTCAACAGAAGTATAGTGGCTTACCCGACCGTGAGAAGTGAGATTAGGACCTTTAACATGCAAGGGAACCAGCAAAGATACGAGTGTAACAATTTATTTCAAGGTCGAATTCCTAACAGAGTCATCGTAGGGCTTGTGCTTTCAGAAGCTTTCAATGGTAATGTGGCACGTGACCCATTCTGTTTTCAAAAGTTTGGTGTGAATAGCATCAAGCAACTGGTGAGAGGTGAAGAATATCCTTACGAGACTCTGGAACTAGTACACAACGACGGTACCCAAGATCTGAGAGGTTACTATCGGTTCTTACAAGCCACAGGATGTTTGTGCAAGCATCAGGGAAACATGGTCAGAAGAGAAGACTGGGGTCAAGGCAAGAATTGCACACTGTATTTGACAACGCAGCCAACGGATGTTTGGACAGTCCAGTGTTGAACCCCAAGCAGTCAGGAGAGCTACAGATTGTGCTGAACTTCGGTGTAGCACCAGGTGCCAACATCACTGTCATCTTGTACGGAGAGTTTGAGAACCTCTTGGAAATAGACAAGAACAAAGCTGTGATGTACGACATTTATCAGCGCTAATGGCGAAAGTACCTCTGAATAACGTGCAACTAGATCATTTGGCCACAGCGGATGTCATCTTGAAACCCTACTTTTACGGAACGGTGGCTTGCGATCGATTACCACGTCGACTGAACAAGAAAGAACCTCGTGAGTACATTGTGAACACAGATCCACACGATAGGCCAGGCCGACACTGGCTGGCGCTTTGGACCCATAGTGGGAATATATGCGAAGTAATGGACAGCTACGCCCTACCTTTGGAGTCTTACGAGACAACCGAACTTCTGCAAGACTGGTTAAAACGTCAATGGAAATATGTGATTTACAATGGACAGTCCCTGCAATCGATTTACAGTAAAAGTTGTGGAGACTACGCTTTGTTCTATTTAAAAGACAGAGCGAAAGGTCAAAGCATGAACGAGTTCTTGAGGCGTTTCTCGAAACATGATTATGTAGAAAATGATCACAAAGTAGGCCAAATGTTAAAGACACTGATCGAAAAAGAGTTAGAGTGGGACAGAGTGTGCAAAATGAAACATCACCAAGATACTTCTCGTTGCGGTGTGAGGCATTTAGTGTAATGATTGTTGGTCTGACAATAAAATACGATTGAAAACATTTTCTGTGTGATGTTCTTGTAGTACAATTGTTAGTATTCTTGACTGTCACTCGAGACATTAGGGTTCGATTCCCCGTAGTGTCAAAGTTTTCATTACCGTGCAGTATCAAAAGTAACATACCCATGCATCTTGGGTCATTTAGACTCATGGAGCGTCGTAAGGCTTTTCGATTTCACACCCCTTCCAGTCTTTTGGTGGTAGGTCCTTCTGGATGTGGCAAGACGGTATTTACCACAAAACTTTTACTTAACAACCTCGATTTGTTTCATACGACGCCCTCCTAAACACATTATTGCTACGGGGCGTGGCAAGGAGGGTTTCAACCTATGAAAGAACAGGGGATCAAGTTCCACGAAGGTGTTCCTGACACAGATCAATTGAAAATGTGGTTTCCTAAAGGTGGATTACTTGTGTTGGATGATCTAATGGCTGAAGGAGGGAACGATAAACGGGTCTTAGATTTGTTCACCAAGCATTCTCATCATCAGAATGTCACCGTGCTCTACTTGTGCCAAGACATGTTTCCCCCGGGAAAATATGCCAAGAGTATTTCCAGGAACGCTCACTACATCGTAGCCTTCAAGAATACAAGAGATCAATTAGGCATGAGGAATTTACTGTTACAGGCGTTTCCTACCCAATGGCAAGTTTTACAAGACACATTTCAACGTTCGACAGAACGCCCGTTCGGATACATGGTCTTGGATTTACACCCTGGCAGTTCAGATGATCAAAGGATTCTCAGCCACCTCTTAAAGGACAAAGGATGTGTGCGATGTCACAAATTCATCGAGACATCGTGATGAGTTCTTCCCAAGATTCATTCACTACTGTATCGTTAATGAACGGTGCCAAGAAAAGGGCCCTGTTGGTAAACAAAGATTTGCTGTACTGATTGGACGCATTGTTTGCCTTTTACCACCGTCAGTGGTGGTGTCATCGTCAGATGTTTTACCGCTTTAAGTTGTGCCACGGTTGTTTGAACGCTTTGGCTTTGATCATCGTGGCAGCAGGAATCATAGCAGGATCCGTGTTAGAAAACAGTCTCCTGATTGCCTGCTTAACTGCTGCTGGAACTGTCATTAAGGGATGGAACGATTTCAAAAAGTTTTCGTTCAAAATCGACATGTGTTGCTTTGCCTACACTACTTACGACAAAACATTGACAGAATTGAGAACGTACGTGCGCGGGCTTCCGATGGAAGAGTTTGAGGGGTTCTTGATCAAGATGCAAACCTTAGATGACACAATCACTGACTTCACACCTCCAGTATCCGACAAGTGCGTGCAAGAATACGAACAAAGATTTCACTATGACCATGTCGATAAAAGCGGGAACACTTACGTGTGAGCAGTAGTATGTGTCATGAAGAGGAAACGAACAGTTCGAAGAAAACCGAGGCGACGTAGGAGGGCACAAAAAGGGGGATTGTTACCCTTAGCAGCTCTCATTCCAGCTTTAGAAGCAGCAGGGAAAGCAGCGGCGCTAGGTGGAATCTCCGGTGCCGCGGGTTACGGTGTAAAAAAAGGTTTGGAAGCTGCTTCACATAAATGTCGAAGATGAAAAATAAATCAAACAGCAAGAGAAAAATTAAACGGCGAGGCAGAGCACGGACTCGACGTAAACATAATAAGAGACACTATGGAGGTGCACTGTTGACAGTTCTCAAGAACGCTGCCAAGATCGGGTACAAGCTTGGAAAGGACAAGAGGTATAAGAGAATGGGTGCAAAGGGTGCCACAGGCAGTTACAACAGACGTCCTGCACCTTGGGAAGTATGATTCGATTACGAAGACAGCGACCTTTCTTGGAGGCTATTCTAAAAGCGGCCAATCGGAACAAGAGACAAGAGATGTTAGAGCATGCTAATGCAGATCAAATCAATGCTGTGAGCGAAATGGTTCTCAACCTATTACGAAACAGAATTCCTGTTGACCCGATCACCATGGCTAAACTGCATCGCTATAAGTCAACGCTACGTGAGGTGGGAAAGCGCAGAAACTCAGTCAAAAGGCGAAGAGAACATCTCCAAAAAACAGAAGGGTAGTGGATTCTGGAAAGGTTTGAACGACGTGTTTCAAGCATGTCGATGTTAAACAGCAGAGATGTCCAGGGTTATCCACTGCAAGGTTACGACTTTGTTCCCAAAACCAAAGACACTTTGAGCGAATTGGTGAGGTTATTACAACAAGCCAACGAAAGAGTGGAAGAACTGAAAGACAGTGTGCAGTATTGGAGTCGTAAATACCACAGCTTATACCAAGAACACATGGCTTTAAAGTATGGGGACCCGTGCGAAAGGTGTCAGACTATCAGAGACACCACACCACCCAGAGACACCATTACTACGTGTACAAATTGCAGTCGAAATAAAGACACAACAGCCAGTTTGAGGCTCAAACTCGAGAAGAAAGAGAGTGAACTCTGTTACTGGCAAGACTGCTACGAAACGTTACTCCAACAACATTTTGAGGATGACAGAAGAGATTATGATGGTCCCCACGAAAGAGTTTGATCAGTTGGTTCAGTATTACAAAGGAGAAATCACTGACAATGCCTTGTTGAACAAAGCAGGTCGATTAGCCGCCGAAAGTCACGTGATACTCCGTGATAAATCGATTCCAGATTCGATTGCCATCAAGAAAATTAAACCTTTAGCTCGTCAGAGAGGTCGTTTAACCAAACGTATCAGACAAATTGGTCCTTTGTCGAGTAATAGTGCTGATGTCGGTGAAGATGAGAATGAAGAAGAAGGAGATTTAGTGAAGGGTCCATTAGAAACCATGTTCAAACAACTGATTAAGAACACTTCTCGAGGTACAAAAACACCAAAGATCAAGGAAGAAGCTCCACCGTCCACGTCAGGTGTTAAAAAGAAGTCACCCGCTGCTAAAACACCCATTCCACCACCTGACTCGGCTCTGGGAACGCTCCTAAGAAAGGCTGACATTCTTCTGGGTGAAGACAAGCCTAAAGGCAAGGGTAAATGTAAAAACGAAGCCGAACGTTTAAAACCTACGACTGGGTGGGAAGACTGGGCCAAAGGAAAGAAACTGAGAAGAAATCTACAACACGATTATGACACGACGTAAGACCCGTACGCGCAAGTGCCGTCAACGAGGGCGTGGTTTCGACATTCAAAAATGGCTGGGCAAGACGGGGATTGAATTTCACTGGCCTGGGTACCAATTTATGGGTCCAGGAACAAAGTTGGCCAGGAGACTAAAACGTGGTGATCCTGGCATCAATCGACTGGACAAGATTGCCAAACAACACGATATCGATTACAGTCACGCTAGGAATTTGAGAGATAAGTGGAAAGCTGATGCAAAGATGATCAAGGCCATCGAAAAGTTACCTGGGAACAAAACGCTCACAGAAAAGATTGTGAAAAGAATCATGCAGGCGAAGAAAAAGTTAAAATTGTAATCCATTCTCCCTTCGGAATTCATGTTGTTATTATTCAATAAAAGTTAACAAAGGAAATATCAGACTCTGTCTTTGTTTATGTTAGAAACCAGGCTTTTTACTCGACCAACACGGAAACGAGGTTAATGACGTCATTCCTCGATCGTCAAAGGGGGCGGGGCTTCTGGTTACCATGGATACGTCAAACTCAAGAAAACAATAGAACTCTTTTGCATCACAATACCTGTCAAATCCGTACTGGTCTAGCCCACACCACTACTATCAAAGAGGTTAGCAGAAGTCAACCAAAAATCAAGTCTACAAAAAACAAAGAGTGATTTTTGGCTCCAAGTGTAACTTTTTACGTCCAGATTTTTAATTCTCCAAAGACATGCAAATTAAAAGTTGTTTGCAAGCCTTCTATTGCACTAACATTAGCCTGTGGAACTAAAATACCACCTTGTTTGTCTAAACATGGGTTCAAAGGACAATTAAAATCGCCACCTATAAAAACATTATCCTCCTTAATTATCCTCTACTTGCACAAATCCCATAATACACCTCTTTTACCCCCCAAACATTTGCATAGGCATTGTTTTAGATTACTCTTGGGACATGTTCATGTCCCAGGAGAAATTGCAAACAATGAGTATGCAAAATTTTGGGGGGGTAAAAGAGGTGTATTATGGTATTGTGCAAGTAGTGAATTCCAAATTCTAGCAAGTGTCCCTGGAGATTTTCAAAGAATTGGCGCGAACAACAATCCACATTTGGCGCATAAATATTCACAATAGTAAAAGCGCTGTCTTCTAGTGTTCCTTTTATAACCAAAAGTCTTCCCTGACCATCCCTTTAAACCGCATCTATGTTTACATCAAAACCACTCCTGAACAAAATTGCCACCCCTCTTGCATTGTTTGAACCATGAGAAAAAAACATACTTCCTCCCCATTCTCACTCCCATTGGTTTTGTACTTCAAATTTGCTATGTGTTTCTTGGAGAAAAATTATCTCAGACTGTTTTTCTACACCAAAAAAAAATTAACTTTCGCTTCTTAAAATTACTCAAGCCTCTTATATTTAAAGACATCATCTTAAACATTTGTGACCGTTCACAGGAAAACATACTTTAGCGCTTATCCGTTAGACGGGCGAAACCATTAACCATTCGTTAGTTAACCGTTAGAAAATTTTCTTGTAAATGTTAGAGGCATTCACCTAACCGTTAGCAGTAAAAGTCAACGTTAGAGGGGAAAGTGAAAGCATTAGCCGTTTGCTTGCATCTGTTAGCCGTTAGCATCATACCGTTAGAATGGAAAGACTTACATCGCAGAGCCGTCAGAAAAAAATTAGCATCCGTTAGACGGTAATGTAACAGTTTGTCATAAGTTAAAATGGCCCGGCAACGTAAAGTAAAGAAATCTGTGTATTGGAAGTCGTGAGCTAATTGTCTCGGCCGGAATTTGAATTCATAAGCTACAGTGCAAATGAATGATAATGGGTATTAAAGGGAGCGAAAGGACGAGCGAGCACCAGGGAGAGTCTCTTTCGCATTACAGAGAGCGATGTAGTTAAAGAGGGAATGAGATGAGTGACTTAATTCCGGGTTCATTGTATGCATTTAGTAATATTTAGCTTGATATTTGACAAAACTGTGTGCTGTTTACCAATAAAGTATGTATGACACGACTGAATCAATCAATAATGCATTCACGATTAGTTCGTTCCAAACAACAATTGCGGCGGGATATTTTATGACTATTTTGATAAATGTCCAGCATGAACCATAGGAAGACTGATTATGGAATTCATGTCGATATGAAACTTATCAGTCATGAGTCAGCCTTTTCGCTTTCTAGTATCTTACTACGATCGGAATTTATTCGGCGGCTATGAATGTAGTTGGCATTAAATTTTCGTGAGTGTATTGACCTTTTTCTGTATTAACGATTTATAAAACTGTTCTTTGGCTGTAGAGTATGAATGGCGCTAATTGCAAACGCTCAAGAAGATCAGATGCAAGCGTTAGGGCACTTTCACGGTTATCCGTTAGATTTTTTCACAGCCGTTAAACGGTTGCCGATCGTTTATACGAGCCATTAAGGAGAATTACTAGACCGTTAGACCGTTAG
The DNA here is from genome assembly GCA_019787425.1 of Platygyra sinensis. Taxonomy (NCBI): domain Eukaryota; kingdom Metazoa; phylum Cnidaria; class Anthozoa; order Scleractinia; family Merulinidae; genus Platygyra; species Platygyra sinensis. The sequence goes on from JAHPZR010002420.1 coordinate 10,221, forward strand.
GGCAAAGCGTTAGAACGTTTTAACGAGCCGTTAGGCAAAACTTGCTGGCCGTTAGAACCTTAGCACAAAGCGTTAGAACGCTTCGAAGGCCGTTAACTATCCGTTAGTTATCCGTTAGTTTTTAGCCGTTTAACGGATAAGCATTAAAGTATGTTTTCCTGTGAACAGTCACATTTATAAAAAAAGAAGAAAAAAGTAATATGTATCCTTGAAAAATACATAAGATATAATGTGATCCATTACGGCTAAATAATATGATACAAGTGCTGCCCCGGTCAATAAACACAAAAACATGCATAACAAAACAAATACGCAATCTCACAATTTCTGGAATCACCACTCTCTTTGCTACTCCAGACCGGCTCCAGACTTCCGCCGTAAAAACGAATACAGCAAACACAACTGGCAGTCAAGTCTCTTCATTGAACAGCCTTTAGAACTGGATTGTCCTCAAGTTTGTACAAGATCTTAGCTGGAACTGACCACGCCACGTATGCAAATTGCACATCATCTCTTTGGGAAGATTCTTTAAATGCTTCTCTTTCAGCTTCTTTCGCTGCTCCCGAACATCCTTGGTAACATCATCCAAAATATAGAACGACAACCATCATACTGGTTTTCCTTCAGACATTTCACCACGTTAGCTAAAATATATTGTCTGTCTGTATACCTCAGAAGATAAACATGTATAGGACGCAGCTTCAAAGCATCTCTTCTGATGGCCGTCGGCGTACGGTGAGCCCTCATAATGTCGATTTTCTCAGCATCCTCCAGCTTCATGTGATTCATTAAAAGACTCCTCTTCACAAATTCTACCACGAAAGTATCCTTCTCACTGCCTTCAGGCACATTCCAGATAACTATGTTATTGCAACAGGACCTGTTTTGCAGATCAGTAATTCTGTTTTTAAGCTCCAAAACATGAGATTTGTCGGCTTTAGTTTCAACATCTTGCTTCACGTCTGCCAAATCATTTTCTAACAACTGATGCCACTCTTTAAGTTCCTTCAAATCATTCGCTAGCATCTACGTTTTCTGTTCCAACCCTGCGAGCTTATTGCATAATTCTTCATGGCGTCTCTCTTGAGTTTTGACTAACTTAAAGCCCATGAAAATAAATAGCTTAAAAGAGGAGCACAACTTAAGCAAACATTTTGATCATCTTGACATGCTCATGGCATACTTAATGCTGGGCAGTAATCGATTGCTAATGCAATAACTGTAAATACCCATTCAATCTTGGGTATTGGGGCCCTGCCCCAAATCAATTGAAACTGAAACAGACTTTTACACCTAATCATCATTTTGGGGAAGCTACACTAATTTTCCCAAGTAGCATTGCTATGCAACTTTCTTGTCCTTTTCAACATTTGGTAGGTTGACTAGTAGTCTACTATGGGCATGTGGTAGGACAGGGGGTTAACATTATACACTAAAAGGATGTAATTTAGGTTGAGAACTATACAATCTGACTAGAAGAATTACTCATCTAAAATTCGAGCTCCTTCTTGTCGGAGGTATGCCCTCAGTTTGTCTTCCTGTGGGTGATTTTCAAGCATCTTATCTCTCTGGGAAGAGGGAAGAAGGTCATCCTTCTTCAAGAAATTTCCTTTATAATCTTCAAGGGACAAGTTTATAATCTTCAAGGGACAAGAGCACCAAGATGACGTTCGGAATTGGCAAGGGTTAATGGAAGCGCTTTGTAGAAGAACTTAGACTTCTGTACCTTCTTGAAACTACCAAAAGATTCATTGGCCAGTTCTTGAAAACATTGTTCTGTGACTTGAGGGCTGAGTCGCGAACTTGAAGAAAAACTGTTGTAGACATGTTTTGCATTGCAAAACGGCCCAGGTATGCACAAAATTTTCCTCTTGATGTCTTCTTTCGAGACGTCCAGGCATATTGCTGAAGCCCCTTGTTTCAACTGCAAACACTGTCATAAAAGACAACAAAACAGAAAATTTTTTTGTTATGTGTATTCTCAACTTTGGTTGCCACTTCGGACAAAGAAGGGAGTGGCCTATTCCTGATCAGTAGAAACCACTTATATATGGGTCTACAAATGGGTTTCCTTGGCAAGAACGTGGATAAAACAACAACAAAAATACTACAAACGCAAAACTTTAATTTTATGGGATCCTGTAGTTCATGCCTAATGTAATACAGTACTAGAAGCCTCGTAGCTCTGAGCGCGCGAGTAATTTTTGGAAGTCATGTGGTGTTATGTAAAATTGCTGACCACCCAGGAGAAACTGTGTTTAGGCACCTTAAATTAAAAAGACAAAAACAACTGCAAACTACGGCCGGATAATAAATAGTAGGCCTGTTACTGATATTGCATAGGAACATTGCACTGATATTGCACAGGAACCAACACTACGTCACCTGTCCCCCCCCCTTCCCCCATCCCCACTGCCATCCTTCTCTCTATTTCTTTTCAGAAATCATCTGTCATCTCCCGGCCTAATCCCCATCCTTCACCTATCACCGCCCATCTTTAACCTTCAACAGGAGCCAAATCGGAGATGGACGGCACTCGAAGAAGCATTATTAGCAAAAATAATAAATCATGGCACATGCTCCATTTACCACAGCATCACAACACTTGTTAAGCTGCGCTTTTACAACCCTGAAGATGTTCTATTTCAGTATTTCCCATGTAAACTCCAGTCTAGCCTAAGTGTTATTCGCACGAGTGCCTTGGTAGTGGAAGTCGGCGAGTGAAGCTGCGAGAAGAATATGGTGAGGAAAAGTGACCCCTTCTCATATATTTACAACAACAACTCTACTTAAGGCCAAGGTACTCGCGCAATTAACACAATAAGTGATTATGACTGCAGGCAAACTCCTAGTCACGCTCTGCTACGAGCTGATACCAGACTGTGGTTACCAGTAATTGTAGTTAAACTTTCACCTAACACCCCTTGTCCTAGAAACAGACCTACTGTTTTTAGTTTGAAATTTGCAAAATATTTCGAAAATGTCGCCCCCAACCCAAACAGGTACTCAAATGTGCTCCTCAAAATGTTAATACTTAAGAAAGGTACTCAAAAGTTGAGATGTGCAACCTTGAAAGGCCTACTTAAGCCCGTTTTATTTTGGGAACTTTATGGAAAATGCAACTAGTTAAATAACAAATAGACTGCCAGAATTCCGCTTAAACGCGCATGAGAGGCGAAGCTGCGAGAAGCCAGGGCAACAGCCTTAAGCCATGCGCTTGTCAAATATTTGTGTGATTTATGTGCATATTTTGAAAGTAAAATAAACTTCCTCCCTTCACGTGCCTGGCCACTTTCATCTCCCGCGCGTTTCGCTCCTCGCGTGTTATACCCGACTGGCTAAGAAAAAGAGAGAGCCTGGTTGAAGTCAACAAAACAAATAAGAAATAACACTTACGGCTTCAGCAACTCACCCAAAGGCGAGAAGGGTGTCGTGCAGAGTCAAGGCCATGTTCATGGTGCTTTCGCTGACTGCCGTTGAAGTTGGACCAGCAAGTTGATTAAGGCCTTGTCAAGATGATGCCATAGCACGTGAAGATTTAGGGCCGACCCGAGTGCGTTTTTCCCTGTTTTGGCGTTGCACTCTGGATTAAACAGACCGACTGAAGCTGACATGTTGGTCTTCCCCTTGCAATATTTTATGTACAGCTCACGGGCGGATGCAGTTATCGTATATTCAACAGGGTTTCCTGGTGGTGCTCTGTGTAGATATGTTCATACACTGTCCCTAAGCCTTTCAATGGACCTTGATGGATTTCAGATGAACACTGTTCCATCTCTTCAATTTCCATTTGTTGGCGATCCTGGTACATAATTAGCACGCGATCTGCAAGTCCGTTGCGGCAAGCAACAACCTTTGGCCATATGTCAGTCAAAAACCTTCGAGGTGTTGTAAAAGTCACCATACTTATACGTGCACTCTAACATCCACTAGCTTTCCTCTGCTGCCCTTAACGGAATACCAATAATTGCCATCATAAAGCTTGCACATACGCTCCATTGTCAGACAAGTATGCGATGTTCACTTCGACGTTGGATCAGTTTGCTCAGGAAGCTATAACCTTCATCAATGCACAAAACGGGAACACTTTCCCCGTGGGCATTGTCATGGATTAGCATATTCAAATTAGGCTTGTGTATTTAAGCTGGTTCGAATATTCAATAAAGTTAGTTCCATGCCTGGCTGCGGGCAGCCATATCTTGTCCAGTTTGTCTCAACAATATATTACATTTGGCGACGAGGATGGCTTTGTATATTGGTAGAGTCGGTGAGTTCTGCCGGGACAAGGAGACATTCTGTGCATACGTGGAGCGCATGGAGATGTTTTATACGGCAAACAACATTGTCGAGACTCCGGGTACGGAACACGTGGCCTCGAATCGACGTGTCACCAAGCAGAAGAAGGCAATATTTCTTGCTGAAGTCGGTCCGGAAGTTTATTCAGTGTTAAGTAATCTGTTGTCGCCGGCGAAACCTAAAGATACATCTTTGGCGGATATTGTGCAGAGGCTAAAGAATCATTATGATCCTGCTCCTTTGGAGATTACGGAAAGCTTTCACTTCGGCATGCGAAATCAACAAATGGATGAGTTGATTAGTGATTACATTGTGGCTTTAAAAAAACTGTCGATCCACTGTAACTATGGAGAATTCTTGAACCGAGCACTGAGGGACAGGTTTGTTTGCGGTTTAAACAACGTGAAAATTCAGAACAAGTTACTGAATACATCAAGCTTGACGTTTGACACTGCGTGTAACATTGCCATTTCTATGGAGCTGGCAGAGAGGAATAGCTGTGAATTTAGACTGAACCATGGTTCAGGGATGGGGACGACGATTTCAGTTAATAAAGTCAGTTCTGGTGACAGAGGGAATGGCAGGCAGCCAGATGCAAAGTGCTCACGGTGCAATGGCAACCAGTCGTTCAGGTCTTGCAGATTTAAGAGCGCAAGTTGCTATAGGTGTCAGCAGGTCGGGCACATCGCTTCTGCGTGTAAGAGTGGCACTTCCGGAAGGCAAAACAAGGGAAGAGTTCAGAATTTGGCAGTCGATGATCAGACCCCTGATGAAGATGAAATTCAGAGTTCAGATGATGAGTTGGGTATTTTTGGGCTCTTTGCTACGAACAGCGGCAGAGCGAGTAAGGGCTACCTCGTTGAGGTGGAGATTAATGATGAGAGTATCGACATGGAGGTTGACACGGCAGCTGATTTTTCTATTATGAGTAGAGATACTTACATCAAGAGGTTCAAATCTTTTCCACTTCAGAACACTGACGTGAAGCTCAAGACCTACTCTGGTGAAACATTAAGGGCGTGTGGTCAGATGCTGTGCAAGGTTGTTTATAGTGGACAAGAATACATTCTTCCGATGATCGTAGCTGAGAACGAGGGAAAGCCAACTTTGCTGGGGCGGAATTGGTTGGAAAAACTCAAGGTCAATTGGAATGAGGTTTTCAGTTTGAATGGAACGTCAAGGAATGAGGAGTTAGACTGCATTCTTTCGCGTTCGTGAGGGAGCAAGTCCAATTTACTTCAAGTCGCACCCTGTCCTGTATGCATTGAGGGAGGCTGTGGAGGCGGAGCTTATGGTGTCAAGTCCGCGCTGAAGATTTTCCAGGCAACCATGGATAAAATCTTGCAAGGTGTGGAGAAGTGTGTGTGTAATCAAGATGACATTCTTGTCGGCGGTGTTGATGAGAAAGAAAACTTGGGGATCGTGGGAGAAGTGTTTGAGAGACTGCAGAAGTACAACGTGCGGCTAAACCTGAGAAAGTGTGTTTTCCTGAAGAAGCAAGTCGTGTATCTTGGCTTGCGAGTGGATGGTGACGGGTTGCATCTGGTTCAGGAGAAGATTGATGCCATAAAGAATGCCCCAACACCGAAAGATGTGAGTGAGTTGCGGTCGTTTCTGGGAATGGTACAGTATTACTCACGTTTCCTACCGGGGTTGGCTACAACTCTTGCGCCATTGCATCAGTTACTGAAGAAAGATGTACAGTGGAGGTGGACCGGTGTAGAACAGAGGGCTTATGAAAAGTGTAAGGCAGGCCTGAGCAGTGATACACTACTTGTCCATTATGATGACAAACGTGACCTTCGACTGGCATGTGACGCTTCATCTTGCGGACTTGGAGCAGTAATCAGTCACGTGATGGACGATGGGCAGGAACGACCAATTGCATTTGCGTCAAGAACATTGAGTGCCAGTGAGAAGAATTATTCTCAAGTTGAGAAGGAAGCTTTGTCCTTGGTGTTTGGGTGAAACGTTGTATGGGCGCAAATTTACTCTTGTTACCGACCACAAGCTTTTGGAGGCAATTTTGGGTCCGAAATCTGCTGTTCTGACTCTTGCTGCAGTGCGTATGCAGAGATGGGCACTTGTGCTATCAGCATATAACTATGATCTTGCGTATCGTAGGTCAAAGAAACATTCGAATGCTGACGCGTTGTCAAGATTGCCATGCCAGGATTCAAGCATTGCCATGGAAGGCGAAGTTTACACTCTTGGAGTGGTACGGGAAGACTTCCCAATTATGGCCGTGGACATTGCACAGGCAACCCTTAAGGATCCATTGCTATGCAAGGTGCATCAGTATACCATGAATGGTTGGCCTGAGACCTCCTGTGATGACGTGGAGCTGAAGCCGTTCCATAACAGGAGAAACGAGTTGTCATGTGAACAAGGTTGTGTTCTCTGGGGAATTCGGGTAGTTGTTCCAGCGGTTCTGAGTGGGCGGTTGTTGAATGAATTACACTGGGAACACCCTGGTATGTGCAGCATGAAAGCTATTGCCAGAAGCTTCATGTGGTGGCCTGGATGAGATGGAGAAATTGAATTGGTGGTTAAGAGTTGCACAGTGTGTCAATGTAAGAAGTTTGCCCCATAAAGTACCTTTACATCCCTGGAAATGGCCATCAAGACCCTTTCAGAGGGTGCATATTGACTTTTATCAGAAAGGAAAGGACTATTTTCTGGTGCTCATTGACAGTCATTCCAAATGGATAGATGTGAAGCACATGACCTCAACCACTACTGAGCGCACCATTGATGAGCCGAGGCTCATATTTGCCGAGCATGGCCTTCCAGAACAACTGGTCTCAGATAATGGTCCACAATTTACGTCAGAGCAGTTCGCAAGATTCTCAAGACAGAATGGAATCAAACACATTTTAGTTCTGCCGTACCATCCTGCTTTGAATGGTGCCGCAGAGAGGTCGGTCCACGTGGTGAAGGAAGCTCTGGAGAAGCAGGTGTTACAGGGAACCGGCAGCATGACGATGAAGCATAGGCTAGCCAACTTTTTGATCAAGTACTGTTCAACACCGCATAGTGTGACAGGGCGAACCCCAGATGAGTTAATGGTGAAGAGGCAATTGCGAACCAGATTGACCTTGTTGAAACCGAATCTGGCGCTAGAGGTGGAGAATAAGCAGATGAAGCAGAAGCTTTACCATGACAAACCGCAGGTTGGGGGGTTTCATGGTAAATGAGCCTGTCCGAGTCCGTATTACTGACAGAGGACGTCACAGTCTTTCAAGTGGAGTCCAGGTGTTGTTTTGGAGGTGTGTGGAGATCGGTGGTATCTCGTCCAGATGGGCGCTGTGACAAGGCGTGTTCATGCAGATCATCTCATCAGGGCACTTGGGGAACTCATTTGAGGAAGAAAGCTGTTTGCAAGAATTTCAAAGCGTGCCGGGGCCTGTTAGTGTTCAAAACCAGGAAAGTGGTCTTCCATGAACTGATGCGGAGAGTAGTCAAAGTAGAGTTGTGCCATCAATGTTGGGTAACGACTACACCGTGCCAATCGCTAGTTCACCTATTGCCGCTAAAGAAACCGAAGTTGAAGGCCACCCGCAAATAACATTGTCACCTTCAGAACCTCTGAGACGCTCTACTACAATTCGAAAGCCGGTAGTGAGATTGAATTTGTAAGAAGTTTTGTGGGAGGAATTGTAATGATTGACTGAGAACTGTGCTGTTGATATTAATATATTGTTTGTTTTTATTTTAGTTGATATTTTAAGTTGTTTTTTTTTTTGGCGGGAAAGTAGTGTCACGGATTAGCATATTCAAATTAGGCCCGTGTATTTAAGCTGGTTCGAATATTCAATAAAGTTAGTTCCACGCCTGGCTGCGGGCAGCCATATCTTGTCCAGTTTGTCTCAACAATATATTACAGGCATCTTTTTGGAAGTTGACAAAATGGTTAAAGAGACCGTTAGACGCCATTTCCTCAACCAGAATGCTTTGATCAATTCACAACTCCAAGTGTGAAATTAACGGTCTCGCGCATCCAATGTTGCAGGCGGGTTTTTTTCCAGCTCCGGATGGAGCCAGACCTGACATAAACAAATTTCCCTTCTCTCGAAAGGAATCAAACCGCTTTACTGTTGTGTTGCCAATCAATGCACTGGTGCATGGCAATATTCCAGCCAAGAGTAGCTCCGGTGAGGTACTGTGGCTATTCAAGTACACGTTCAGCCATTCGTGGATGTGGGCCGGAGCAATTTCGTCCCATGGACTGTGGATTTTGGCAAGCTGTCTCTCGAGATCGCTTTCTGAATTTACTTCTTCAAGTCCAACAGCAACCATTGTGCGAAGTGAAATGAAATGGGGCACTAAGAGGGAAACCTTCACACAAAATACACGTGGGGAAGTCACCTTTTGATTGGTTCGTGGAATATTTCTGTCACGCTTTTTAAGGTTACACAATACCTTAGCGTGTCGTTCGTATGCGTGTTGATTTGAAGTTAACTACCACAAACTTTATATCAGTACAAAGGTTATGAACTGTAGATTTAGAAAAAAATGTTCACTGTATGCGCAGAGCCTTCTTTAAGAAATTAGAAACCAGTAAACAGAAAATGACCGAGTGAATTCATCGGGCATCAAACCCCATCGCTTCTTCAAAAGTACTGCACATTATCAATCAGCAAAGATTTCCTGGCTTTATTTCTTACGCTAATGAGTTATCGTAATCAAGAGCTCCTTGGGAGTCCAGGCGCTTTGCAGATTATGAAACCTATATCTGTTTAATTAACATTTATATAAACTCCAATAAGGTAACTGCTCTACTAGTGCTAAAGGCTTTTCTTGTGTGGTTTCCTCTTGTGGCTCAAGTGACATAACACAAATTGGTTCCTCAGGAAATTTGTTTTTAAAGTTGAATAGTAGAAAATTTTGTGATTGCTGTCACTCAATGGGACGTCACAGGAAAAATATTTCAATTTTTGCAAAAGCCTCCCACATTTTGGTGCACTAACATTTGACGAAGATTTTCGCCAAGTTACATCCACATACCCTATTAATACATTTAAATAGAGATAATTCACGCAAAAACTAGAGTTTTCAGTCTTAAAAGAATCGCACCTCATTAAGTGATTGTCAACGTGACTATATATGCCGCAAACCAATGACACGCAGCTTTAACCCCCAGCAGAATAAGGTAACGCTTCCCTGTGGAATGTTTACATTTACAGTATTGTAGGGGTCCGCAAATGATCCCAGACCACAAATGTGACCCTTCATACGAAAACACATCTTATCAAACATGGCAATTTAGTTGAAAGCGGGTTTCAAACAGGTTTCCAAAGGGTTTCAAACTCTTGAAACCTGGTTTCTAAAGGGTTTCCAAAGGGTTTCTAATGAGTTTCCAAAGCGTTCCGAAACGGTTTGAAACTCCTTGAAACCAGGTTTCTAAAGGGTTTCCAAAAAGCGTTAGCAACGGGTTTCAAAAGTTACCAAAGGGTTTTTTATTGTTTTTAAGGCGGCCCAAACGGGTTTCCTAACCTATGAAAGCCTTTGAAACACCTTGACAAAGCGTAGCTTGAAACGTAGTGTGATAGAGGAGTCATAGAGCATCTCGAGTATTAGATTATACTTGCAACATGTTCTTTCAGCTAAGTTTATTTGTTGTTAAGAGCCAATTTCTCTAAGAAGCGAGAATGAGAGGACAGTCGTGAAATTTTGGATTTTTTCATATTTTGCTCAAATAACCCCTATAGTGAGTTGTTTTCGAAAATACCATTCAAATGTTCTGAAGCGCTTTAGTTTTTTCGAAATCGAGGAAAGTTCGAAAATCGCCATTTTAGCCTCCAGCCGCTACCGAAAATGGCGGAAAATTGTGCATTTTCTTTTCGCTCGTAAAGATGAACGCGACAATATCTATCAATGTACTTTGGATATATGATAGTGCATGTCTTGGTGTTTCCAAAGCATTAATTTGATTTGGAAAAGCTTCTTTGTTTATAATATTTTAGGCCGATCCAAATACCTTTATCGAAGCTCTTGAGCGGAAAGGCTAATTTTAGCTAATTTCAAGACCATCAAAAGCCCACTGGTACATTGAATTTGAAGTTGAAACTACAATTTTCTGAAAGCCCGTATTCTATAGTATTTTATGTAAAAGTCTCTTCCGCGGCCCGGAAAAAGTAACCCGTCGAGAGATATCAACGTGAAGTACATTTTGGAGCATTCGTCATGAGTGAAACAAACATGGAACTTACGCAGTGACTTTCATCAAGAAGGAAAACAGACGAATGAGAACCTTTTTCGTCATTTCGGATGCTTTAACCTTGTTTTCACACAAGGTTATATTCCCTGCAGGTAACAACATTCAAAAGTTTGGAAACATTCGCAATAAAATGAAAATATAGGCTGCGTTTGGGTACATGTAACGTTATGCAAATTCTTCGAGTGAAACCAACATGACACTTGAACAGTGACTTTTATCAATAACGAAAATAGTCGAATGGAGATTTTTTTTCGTAATTTAGGATGTTTGTTTTAACATAAGGTTGTATGCCCTTTACATTAACAGCATCATTACACATCTTGAAGGTAGCTGAAGGCAGTTGGTGAATCTTAACTTTATTTTCATAAGTTACTGCAGGTCTTTCATGCGGAACATACAATGGTGAGTATCCAACATTCTTGCGACTGATTAAAAATAATTAATGCAGGTCAACATTTCGAGCAAACGTCATTGACAAGGTCAAAAATTAAAGTTACTCAACGACAACTGAATTTAACAACTGCTCATGTGACAATACCAGATTTTTTTTTTTTTTACCTACTATTAAAGTTCAACACTATATATATTTTTGCGTAAGAACTAATCTGCTGAAAACGCGCTGGTAAAACATTGCGTGACTAAATGGCCAAACAATACAGTAATTTGTCAATGCCAAAAAATATTCTGGCGTTTTAAAACAACGTAGAATAAAACTGCTCTATATGAAGAACACAGATTGCAATTTTGGTATCTCGACTTCAATGTTTAAGCTGCCAAACAGTTCAATATTATTTAGGAACAAACGGCAAATGAAAACAATTCAGTACAGCGGCGAGAAAAAAAAAATCGTCTATCTTATAAAAATCTTTGACTCTCCTTGCCGTGGTTGCAATGGCTTCGTCTGGCGAACAAAATCTAACAACTTGCTGCAACGATTTCAAAGTAATAAAGCTCCAGTGAATAAACTGGACTAGCACAGAAGTAAACCAGTGAGCAAATGTTTCAATAAAAAGACTCCAAGCCCGTAACAGCCGTGACATGACCAACGTTGATTGACTGACACTGGTCACACTGCTCCTCGTGTTGGTGATCACAATCTTGTTTGAAGACGGCCTCGTTTGGGTCGCTGAGAGCGTAAACACTGCAGTGGTCAGCCACCGTAGATTTACTATCAATATGTACCTTGATATGAGTAGGGACTGGTGACTAGAGTAAATGGTTGGAATAGTGTTATCGCAATGAAAACGCTCCGTGCGTTCAAACTATTATTGCAGAACAGGAGCAACTGTTAACGAGGTTTTGGAGGAGAGCCACGTAAGGTGCTTTTCGTCTAACTTGTGGGGATGGTAATTGCAACTCCAGGCTCTCACACAAGACTTGTAACAGCGCTACCTTCAGTTTCTTCACTGCCTTGCTCTTGCTCTTGCTCGTTTGGGTCGCTGAGAGCGTAAACACTGCAGTGGTCAGCCACCGTAGATTTACTATCAATATGTACCTTGATATGAAACCAAAAAGCGCATTTATGTTACTACCTCCATCATTACGACCCTAGTTGGGGGCTACAAGGGGTCAGAACCTCCCGCTTCCCGTACTCTGCCCTCCACTTCCCTCACCTTATCTCTCGCCTTTGTTTGTTTTTCTTGTCCCCGGTAGATAAGATAAGGGGACTCAAAACACATCCTAGTCATTTCGTTGCACAATCCTTAGGCGCCTCCCTTTCTTTTTTGCTTTGTTTTAGCCTTGCTCCTGTTACTCACTTTTTGTAACAGCTTAAGTGGCAACATTTCACGACCTATGACGTCTCCTCCTCCCGACCCCTCTCCCACCCCCTCTCTACCAAATATCATCATTTTCATTAGTTTATGTATGTATTTATGTAGCTTAATACTAGATTAAATACCTTGTAATCTCCCTTTAGGTAGAGTTTTCCTGCCTTGAGGGAATCTTTCATCATAGTTTCCCAGTCTGAACCATCAGCTCGTAATAAGGAGATGTCGTGCACAATACATAGTAGATCTTCAAATGCTCGTGTTCCCTCGGCTGCGAAATAATCCAATCCCTGGAGAGATTTCCGAACAGATGCACTGCATTCCCTCAAAATCCTCAGCAGTGTACTGCGACTGAGTGCCTTGAAGTTGGTCTCGGTGCAAAACTGGATATACTGCGTTACAATACGTTCCGGAATCATCGTACGGATAACGTTTGGTACGGCTATTATCTCACCGGAAGAGAGCTCTAAATTCTTCTCGCCAAACGGCAGATCCTGTACAAGGTGTGGGCTTGTAATAAAGCCAAGGAAATGATCCAGCTGTTGAAGGTCTATTTTAATTCGTGGTGCTCTCTGCAAAGGCACTGGAGCACCTCGCCCATATTGCATACGGTGGAGATTTGCCATGGTGTACCGATATTGTGTCAAGCCTGGTATAAACTCAGAAATGGCGCCAAAACTAGCCACTCCAGCCATGACTGATAGGACTTGTCGCCGGGTGTCCCAACTAGACGAATTTGAGTAAGCCTCGGCCATTGCTTGTAGATATGCCCTTTCTGAAGGGAGAAAAGGCTGATGAGCACCTAGCTGCTGGTTTACCATACTGGAGGACTGTAGCGCGTTCCAAATTTTGGGTGCATTGACCGGGCAAATGATCCTAAGAACTGTCGAAACAATTTCACCAGATCTCTGAGTGTAGCGCTTCCGGGTTTTTTCATTAACTCTGTCCCAGTCTGTCCATGGCCGTCCGAGTGGTTGAATCTGGCATTGGTTTAAGAGTGTATTTAAGGTTTCACGCGGTCCAGAAGAAGCCCTTGCAACTGTTTCGTTACCATCTCCAGAGGAAGACACCGTGCTGCCCGTTTCGGGGGAGAGAACGTAGCTGTCATCCGTCACATTACAATGCCCAAAACTGACTGCAAGCTCCTCGCACGAAGCACTTCCCTCATCATTCTGGATTGAGAAAATTAAAAACACTTTACAGCTCAATTATTGTCATTTGATTTGCACCATCAGCATTATATGATCACATTGTTGAATAATTGTTTCCCATTTTGCATTCCGGTATGACTAATGTAAGCACTCACCTGTTCCTGGGCGAGCGGGTTGGACGTTTCAGGACTGACTTTTAGTTCTGCTGATGAGGTAGGCTGCTGCTGGCATGGAGGCGTTATGATTTCTGATTGACAGACAAGCTCAGTCAAGTGACTGGGGGGGGGGGGGTAAGATGCTCCAGAAGTGATTTCCAATACTTCTGGTGAAATAGGCTGCTGCTGGTATGGATCATCTGAAATGATCTCCGGCTGGGCAACAAGCTCAGTAATATGCTGTCGACACCGCCTGCAGATGGCTTCAAGTAGAAGGAAATAAGACGATCAATATCAGGCAAAGTAAAAATTGTTGTCTGTAGTGATGCTACCAGTCCTAACAGTCGCACGGTTTAGAACGAGCCTCCTCAAAATTCGTGTTTTCTAACCCCTGCTTTTTTTAAAATAAGATTTTACATCCATCTTTTGTTTTGTTATGTATCGAAATGGGCAGACGGCATAAAGGAAGTCTCCTTTCATTTGCACTCATTTTCATTTTGCATTTCATTTGCATGCTTTCATTTGCAAGAAAGATGATCTTCCAATAGATCTTTTTCTCAGGGTAATCCCTCTTATGGATCCCACTCATGATCTTTTCGATCTCTCATCAGAAATCGTGAGAGGGTCTAGACAGCCAATCACGTGATCAGAGTTTACTAGGTGTTCGGTTTGCTGGAGAACAGCGCAAGCAGAACTAATCGAACGCTTGTAAGGAGCTCGCTATCTAACAAGAAAAAATATATATACATACGCAACCCAACTGGAACAAGAATCTTTGCTGAGCGAAAGATGTAAGCGGACTGTACACTCTTAAGCCCACACTGGCCAGTGGATCCTGCGAGTCCATGGACTGCTATCGAAGAAGGAACAGTGCACCGTGTTCTGTTGCACCGCCAACGAATTCCAAACAAGTTGCGATGACGGGGACACACCGTAATTGTTAAATGAGACTCTCCAACTTCAAAAATGCCTAAAATATTGTACATCAAAAAGAGCTAGACCAAATTAGAGCAGCAATTAGGGAATTTTTGACAAATATTCATTTAAATCATTTGCATTGCTTGCAACAATAAGTCTGCGCAACCAAAATAAGACATATTTCTACCCATATTTCTGATAAACGTAATGGAGGGAGGACCGGAATTTTGAGAAAGGAGAAATAGCGCAAAAAACGTTGGGGCGAGGGAGGAATAAGGGAATAAAGAAGGGAGGAGGGGAGAAAGGAAATCCTGGGAATTGAGAGAACTGGATGGGCCTGGATGGGGAAACAGTCCTATGGAACTTTTAAAGTAGGGAGGAGGGAAAAATGGGCTCAAAAACCATGGAAAAAGAGATTTACCCTCTTGTTCCTCCCCGCCCGCTCCATAAAAATAGGGTTGGGAGTACAGTCTGTTATAATCACTCTCCATCGGAAAAGGGGAGAGGTCCCCAGGCCTAGCAGGATCACTAATTAAGAAGTCTTAAAAGGGGTACTCACATAGATTTCATTTAGGTCGGAGTGTCGAAACTGCATACTTCGTGCAGATAAAGAATAACAATGTCTTAGTGCCTTATGTGGTAGTTCGCCTTCTGAAGGCAAAATTGAATTTTCAGCAAAGTTTTAATTACAAATAAATTTTCGTCTTCATGGTCTTGGCAAAAACCGTTGTGCAGACATAACGTATTTAGTTTAACAGAAAGTTACAGCGCAACTCACGTATCTAGATTTCGGTGCCTTTTAGGGTCTATATAGTGATCATGCTTAGTTAGGACTACAATGCGAAACACCCTACCTGCACGAGCAAGCAACAGTTTGGATTCACTGTCCACGCCAACATCGTCACTTACTTTACAAAACGTCAGATGACCATTGACTTCTTTGGTACACTGGCCGATAGTTACACACTCCACATTTGCGGGATTTTCTGAACTGCCGGGACCGCAATTACCACCGACCAAAGTCGAGTACTTACAAAACGCCATGGTAGCGCGCGTAAGCGTGCTTCTCAAGAGACAAGCAGTTATTCGAATTTGCACGGTGTAGTACCTCGTAGTGCGATTGACCGGAAAACCTTTATTTGGTAAAATTCGCACAGAATTTGCCGCTGGGGAGAAGTCCCCAGGATTTTTCCCCGGGAAAAGTCCCTTTCAGAGTTAACATGACGGAATTGGTTGCGGGGGATTGTCCCCTCATGTGTAACTGTGTTCGACTAGCAAATGACGTAATACACTGGAACACTCCAAGGAATATTATGGCCCCATTAAACGTTTTATTCGAATCTATGTGCCATATTAGGGAATAGGAAGCAAACTACTCACCTGCTTTCGAAAGATGACCGAACAGAAACAACTGTATCCGGCACAAGGATGGCAGGTCACGGGTGAGAAATAAATTTGTTGTTATCGTTTTGTTTTGTTTGTGTAAACTGCTCCGCGACTGCTCGAGCTTTTTTACCATTACCTGGTAGTACCTGGTCACAGACCAAAATTTCAAAAATTGATCCGATGATACTGTTATTTTTAATGCAGAGTTTAAGTTTACTTAAAATGGTCGAGATCGAATATTTACTCCAAACATGAATGATGCAACTGTAAGCTGTTGTTTGCTTAAGCTTCGCTATGGATATACGCCTGGTAGCCGGGCAAGGTTTCAAATGAACTAAATAGCCAACTGAAAGTCAGAAAGTTTCACAGAATTTCCACCGAAAGATTCTTTAAACTTCTAGATAATATTAGATGTTTCTTTAGAAATGTAGAGCGATTCCAAAAATTGTGTGCGTTTGCAAGATGACGAAATGCCGGAGTCCGAGTTCGAGGATATTATAAAATCGGTATGTGCTTGATACTTTACGCTTGATACTTAACATCGGCCGACAGATTATTATTATCGATCCCCGACAAAAATTGTCTTTTAAACCTAATGCCGGAGAAGATGCGATGTTTCGTTGGAATAGCCAAGTGAATTCTAAAAATTATTGTGGATTTGTAGTAGACGAATTCTTTAAACTTGTGGATACCATAAATTTGCAAGGTTCCTTATCCGACTGCCAGTCACAGTCTCAAATAGACTAAATGCCCGGCACTGAGTCAAAGTTATTCACCAAATTCCCACAGGAAGTCTCGTTGAAACGTTTTGAGAGTATCTGGTGTTTGTTCGGAAATAATAAGCGATTCTAAACGTTATTTTGAATTTGTAGTGGACAAATTCTCCGAGCTTGTACATAGCAAAAAATCGCCACGTTCTCGATTTTTGCGTGACAACACTGCCGGTCACGGTCTTCAGTACACAAAAATTGATGCCCGACAGTCGAAAAGCTCGGATCAATCTCGGGAATTCCTCTGCTAACAATGCAAAATAATTTCTCCAATCGCTTGGCATTTCAGAACAAACATCAGATACTCTCAATCTTGATGAAACTCACTGTTCAAGTTCCATGTTCGTTTCACTCGAAAAATTTGCATAAAATTACAAATTCCCAAACGCAGCCTATATTTTCATTTTACCGCGAATGTTTCCAAACTTTTTAATGTTGCTATCTACAGGGAATATAACCTTGTGTGAAAACAAGGTTAAAGCATCCGAAATGACGAAAAAGGTTCTCATTCGTCTGTTTTCCTTCTTGATGAAAGTCACTGCGTAAGTTCCATGTTTGTTTCACTCATGACGAATGCTCCAAAATGTACTTCACGTTGATATCTCTCGACGGGTTACTTTTTCCGGGCCGCGGAAGAGACTTTTACATAAAATACTATAGAATACGGGCTTTCAGAAAATTGTAGTTTCAACTTCAAATTCAATGTACCAGTGGGCTTTTGATGGTCTTGAAATTAGCTAAAATTAGCCTTTCCGCTCAAGAGCTTCGATAAAGGTATTTGGATCGGCCTAAAATATTATAAACAAAGAAGCTTTTCCAAATCAAATTAATGCTTTGGAAACACAAGACATGCACTATCATATATCCAAAGTACATTGATAGATATTGTCGCGTTCATCTTTACGAGTGAAAAGAAAATCCACAATTTTCCGCCATTTTCGGTAGCGGCTGGAGGCTAAAATGGCGATTTTCGAACTTTCCTCGATTTCGAAAAAACTAAAGCGCCTCAGAACATTTGAATGGTATTTTCGAAAACAACTCACTAGGGGGTTATTTGAGCAAAATATGAAAAAATCCAAAATTTCACGACTGTCCTCTCATTCTCGCTTCTTAGAGAAATTGGCTCTTAAATTGTTTCCCAGTTAGCATTGGGCTCAAACACTTCCCTGTTTTAAAAAAATTTACTGAGGTTGACACAATGAACTTTTCAATCATGCAGAAACCGGTACCCAGAAACCTTCCATCGAGTATTCACTGCTGTTCACCAGGACCGCATCACGTCACGATTAATCTAGCTATGACAACAAGATATTTTGTACCATGCTGTTTTGATGTTCACTAAAACACTCCTCCGCTAAACGGACCAATCCACTTGTTAGATGTTTAAACGCTTCTTGAAACTCGTTTTCTGTTAACTTACCGTTTGAACGAATTACGTTCAACACAAATAATAGTGACATTTACGCATATGTTCTAACAACGGCAGTTGCGAAGAAGTGTACCGTTGTCCAAACGGCCACAGAGTATATCTAGTGCCGGGATAACTTACAAGTTACAATTGATAAACAGCTAATAATGTTGAATAACGAATTTTGTACGAGTATTAAACTTCCAGTTTGACGAATGTTATACCTGTAGGTCACTAGCCCTGTATCAATTTGTCACATTTTGTGCACATTATTTTTGACATCTAAAAATTTACGTACCTGAGCATATTCCATAGTCAATTACCAGCTAACTCTCGTTGAGTGAAATGTATTCCGATAGCAAAACATGAGAAGCCGATGTGACCATTTGGTTTTCATGTTTTTTCAGCTCTTCCAGTGTGTGCTCTTGCTAGTTCGTGTGTATGCTTTTGCCGTGTGAGAGGTAACGTAATACTGTCCCGGTTAGTACCGGAGAAAATTAATTCCCCACCATTCTATATTTGGAAGAAATCGTTTACTCAAACGATGAAATGCTCTCGGTTCATAGATAGGAAGTTTAGTGAAGGCTTCTATAACGCACTTTGCACTCTCAGCTAATTTTTCTGCTGGGAAAAGTTTTATTGTCTTTCGGCATGTGCCGGTGAGTCAACAAGTGACATCTCTTTGAAGTGTCATGGCCAGACAAGTAAAGGAATTTTCCTGTGCTATTCAGGATAAATCAATGATTGAAATGCTCTCTGCCAATAGATGGGGTTTAATGACACGCTTTGCAGTCTTAGCTAGTTTTTCTGCCAGCGAGATTTTTTCTTTCGGCGTCTTTCCATCGGTACCCTTTCCGTCAACGATTATTCCCGGACTATTATTGTCTTCTGAAGCGTCCCGGCTAATGACGAAAAAAATTCTCTCTGGTTCTATCTGGGATAAATAAATGATTCAAGCGGTGCAATGCTCTCTGGCAATAGATAGGAAGTTTTATCAAGAGTTCAATGATGCGCTTTGCAGTCTTAGCTAGTTTTTCTACCAGCGAAATTTTTTTCTTTCGGCGTCTTTCTGTCAACTATTATTCCCAGGCTATTATTGTCTGCTGAAGTGCCTCAGCTACTAATGAAAAAAAATGTAAATGCTCTCTGCCAATAGATAGGAAGTTTTGTCAAGGGTTGAATGATGCGCTTGGCAGTCTTAGCTAGTTTTTCTGCCAGCGAGAGCTTTTTTTCTTTCGGCGTCTTGTTTCCGTTAACTATTATTCCCGGGCTATTATTGTCTTCTGAAGCTTCCAGACTAATAATGAAAAAAATAATACTTCTCTGGTTCTACTTGGGATAAATCGATGATTCAAACAGTGAAATGCTCTAGGCCAATAGATAGGATGTTTTAGCAAGGGTTCAATGACGCACTTTGCGGTCTTCGACGTCCTGTCCATCAACTTGTTTTGTCTTCTAGAGCGTCCCGGCTAGTGATGAAAAAAAATTCTCTGGTTCTATTTGGGATAAATAAATGATTCAAACAGTGAAATGCTCTCTGCTTGTAGGTAAAAAGTTTAATCACGTTTGTTCTGTAATGTGCTTTGCAGTCCTAGCTACTTTTTTTCATGGCTAGGAAGAGTTTATTCTTAGAG
Organism: Platygyra sinensis; assembly: GCA_019787425.1. Lineage (NCBI taxonomy): Eukaryota > Metazoa > Cnidaria > Anthozoa > Scleractinia > Merulinidae > Platygyra > Platygyra sinensis. The sequence continues at coordinate 29,928 of JAHPZR010002420.1, forward strand.
AAAAGCACTAGGGAAGAAAATGCTACAAATAATAACAAAATTTGCATCACACTGATATGTACAGCTATTGTCGCACTTTCCAGCTCTTGATCTTTCCTGTTGAATGAATACTGTTTTTTGTTTTTTAAATGCAGATCTGTTTACACTGATTATGCACTGTTTTCTGAAAACACAAAAGCCAGTGAAGTGGTGTTAACAAAAGTCGGCTTTATGTGTTAGTGAGTTTTTTCTTTTATCTCCTTATTATTGTTTGTCCATAAATGCGATCATCCAAGCGTGTGCATTTTCCCCATAAAAGTTAAACAGCTTCAATGCTAGATAACTCATCCCTGTATAGCTCGTACGATAACAAACTCTTCACAGTCATCATGGGGAATTCATTGTGTGGGTTACGAAAGTTAAATGGAATGGAGTTAAGCAGTATGTCAAAAGGAAGGATATAAAACCTTACGAAGAGTCGCTACGTTGCGGACAAGAAGTTAAACTGAGGTGGGCCAGCCATTGGTATACAGTTAAAATGTGCGAGGATTTGTCTCCTAAAAAGAGAAAAGGTGAGAAGATTCTTTACAACTTATCATTTCTTAATACAATTGTTAACCCTTGAAGTGAATGTTATTGGAATCTCACATGTCATTCCTGTGTTAAATTCTACAGCCAGATCAGATCCATCGACTGACGGGGTGGTCACTGACGAGGACATTCCACTTAGTGCTCATGCACTCAGGGCGACAACTGGCTTAGTAGATCAGTACAAGCATTTCCTGCAAGAGCAGAGCTGCAGGCAAGAAAGCTGGGGCGAGCAGAGGAGAAAAAGAATTGCCACCACAAATCCAGCACCTGTTTAGCCAACAGAGAAGGAGACACCCCTACTGAGAGCAATCTCTGCCTCACCAATGAAAACCAGTTCAATGGCTAAGGAGGTTCCAGTCGCAATGGTACCTGCATCACCGAGACGGAAAAACACACTGCGGGAAGCCGAGAATTTAAAAGAGGAACTGAAAAAGGTAAAGGCCAGTGTCCAGAAAATGAGAGAAGAGTACGCAACACGGCTAGCTGATTTGCGACACCGAGAGGAACAGTCAAATTCCACTGCAAATATCGAGAGGGTAGCTCGCCGATTACTTTAAATTCGCAGCATTGTTGGTAGACACCAAACTTTTGAAATTTATCCCATCATAGGATTTATCAGCTTGCGATACTAGGACTTCTTTCGCTTTTATCCTGGGCTTCTATTGACTGTATATGAGATGCATTTTTACAATTAGATCATGAGCTCTATCATGTATAGTAATCTAATTATTTTAGTATAAATCTCCTAGTCGTTCAAAAATTTAGTCTCAATCTGTTTCACGAATACTTTAATATATTTGAGTAATACTTCGTCCTAGCTCTAAAAGAACACAATATGGTTAAATATGTCCTGTAAAAAAGACTGTATCATAAACAGTGAAAAGTTAATATTTTCTCAGGTTTTAAGACAGTTTCTGAACATTGGTTTCTATTGCAGACATACATGCTTATTGATTTTTGTTAACCGATTTGTTTAATATTTTAGGTTCTGGTGGCCATGCAGACCAGCCTGACAACATTTTCTTCTATGATGACAGAACCGCTTGCTGCGCTGACAAATAGCGTCAGCGAAACTCAGCAGAGAATATGACCCTCAGTTCAATGGTAAGTATAACTGTTTTTAGTTTTTTTATGCCTCATCCAAGCATTCAGTTAGTTGCAATTGGTGAGTGGTTCTAGTCACGACAGATAACTCAGTATTTATCTGGTCGAGTATTGTTCGTTTGTAAAAAATATATACTTTTACAAAATACCAGTTAATGTGAAAATATTTAATTAGCGCGAAATAACATTGTATATAGTTTTTTGAGTCTAACGTAACTGGCAATGGATAGAGGTCGAAAGTCAGTTAGTGAAATCATTTGAGATAAATATACCGCTAAAGTGACGGCCTCGAGCACCTCATAATCTTTGATTACTACTGGTTTTTAGTTGTAAAAGTTACAGCTTTCCCTGACTGAAAGTGCAGAAGCACTCCGAACTCAGGGTCCACCAACTTTGCCAGCAGTCGACAGCAGTACAGCTAGTCAGCCCTCATTTGGAGATCTCGGCAATTCCAGTGGCCTCACTCAGTCATTCACTCCTCCTCCGTGTCAGTCCACACCACAACAAGCCCTTTGGGATGAAAAAATGTCTGAACCAATCACTCCAGAACTGCTTCTAAGTTACGGCATCCCACACCATCTTGTCAGCGAAATGATACAGGTGATCCAACAGAGCGACAAGCATCACCTGCTGGCTCTCAAGCTGTTGCAGTTGCTATTCACCAAAGAAGAACTCTCAACATCCAACTGCAGGGGCAACTTTGGTAAACAACAACTGGATGGAATTCGCCTGGAACTAATGAAACGTAAGTGCCATTTTAACAGTTCTTGATATTCCCTGCGATCAGGTGTTTTGTTTCATGGTGGCAGAGGAAAGGAAAGTGTTTCTTGCCTCTCTTCTACCACCACGAAACACCTGCAGACACCTGGCCATAGGTTATTCCTTATACTATACACGAG
>JAHPZR010002420.1:42500-50000 GCA_019787425.1 Platygyra sinensis
TCAATAAACAGTTTATTGGGTTCCGCCCTACTAAAATAAGCCGACTTGCCCGCCTTCTTTGCAGCAAAGAAATTAGGCAGCACCTTTCTTTGATCAACAATTTCTTTGGGTAAGTCAGCAGATATTCCAAATTTTTTACCTCTCAGTTTCCTAGCGTTGCTCATAACCCTTTCGCGATCCGGATAGCGAAGAAAACGTGCAATGATCTGACGAGGTTTGGGTGCTTGCTGGTTAAAGCGACCAATTCTGTGGACTCTCTGAAAATCTATATCGTTGGCGTCGTCGATGTCAAGCTCTGACTGCAAGAAATCTATCAACACTTGCCGCGTGTCTTCTGCACCTTCAGGGTCTTCTTCAATACCATAAAAACGAAGATTTTCCCTCCTTTGGTAAACTCCCATGTAGAGAACCTGTTGTCTGAGAGCGGCGCAGTCTTTCTCCAGTTTCTTTAGCCCTTCGACCTCGCTGTTCAGGAATGACAATCCTTTGTCGAGCTCTTCGATAGACATCATTGCATTTCTTGTTGTCACCTCCAGAGTTTCCACCTTCGTGGTTAACACATTTACTTTAGCGTCCACGTTTTTGACGAAGTTTCCAAGGTTGTCGAGTTTTGTTTCCATCGCCTCCAGTTTTTTAAGGACAATGTCCAGTTTAGGCAACACGTCTTTGGCCATTTCTAGTACTGAATGCACTTCGTCGACTCCACAATCGTCTTCTGACAGGTCAAATTTCGATCTTTTATCTTCAGATGGTCGGTTGTCCTCCTCGCTAGAGGTAGAGCTACTCTTTCTGCTTTTTCTTTTAAGTTTTTTAAATAAATCTTCCATTAAAAACTTCAAAAAACTCCCATAAATTCACATTAAGCCGGAGCACACAAAAGCACGTCTATTCTCGCTCCATGCCCGACCCAGGCCCAGAATTAGACTTGATTATTCTTTCTCATTTGCAATGCCATTTGCGCCAAAAAGAAGTTGGAGGCAGAAAGCGAAAGCGCTAGGTTTGTAATTGATTTTTCAGCAGGCAACAAATTTGCAAAACCACTTATTTTTTTTTGCATGCAGTTGGCAGGGAACGCTACGCCAATCTCTGCAAATATTACAAGGTATATGGGCTCACATTACATGTCCACGGCAACAAAGGTATGTTGCCCAAAAACACATGTACTTTTGAGTCTAACACATAAATGGAAAAAAATAGGAAGATTAACATATTTAGTACACAGTGTGTTTTTTAAGTATAAAGAAGTTGTCTCGGTCTGGTGTAAAAAAGCTACTGATGATGATAACAATTGCTATCAATATTACAAAAATTATATTACAAGATTACAGAAGTACACTTGCATGTAACAGCAAAAGATCACTTACTCTCTTCTGGTGTTCCGCATTGTCTTGATAAAATCCTTAACACCACCATTTTTCAGCATATCTACCTCACATCTTAACTGACTCTGTGCATGAAGCATCCATATAACCTAGTAACAAATTTAAAATTGTACATTAATAATTTGTTTCTCCGAATGGAGTTGGAAAAGTACCAGTAAGTTATTAATTTATTTGATTTAAATTTAAAACAGTTTAATTTTGCAGTGGAACCCTATTAGTACAGTCACAAGGAGGTAATGAAAATTTAGCTGTACTAACAGGGCAGGATCAAATTTCTTGACAGGTCCTGACAGATACTTTTGCATTTGTAAACAACTGTAAATTATTTAACAAACATCTGACATGCAGAAACTTTAATGTGTGTATTCAATACTAACCGAGGGAACTTCAATGAACATAACTGAATTCTACAATTAAAACAATAATAGACTTGGCTACATGTATATATATTCTTCCCAAGTATTGTATTTGTTTTGTTTGGAGAACAAAATTGACCATAATAACATGGAGACAATATTAATCAAGTGACCTTAAGGTAGGATGGTGTAAAGGTGTAAGGTGTTAATTAACCCATTGACTCCTGGAGCTTTTGCCAAAAAAGCAAACATTATGCCATTCGGCATAATGTGATTTATGTCGCGACATCTTGCCCTAAGTGATAACCCGTTCGGTGCCAGGTTTCAATATGTCGCAAGTTGTAACCAGTAAGGTTTTGGGGGCGTTTCTGTCAAGGTATATAAGCACGGATCGCTGTTTGTGTAAGTCCTTCTGTCCCTTGCCATCTCAGACATAGACGCAACTACAGAAAAGCAATTTGGAACAAATTCAGGAAACATGTCAAGAGTGATCATCGCAGTAAATTTTCCAATTTAAGCAACTGGAAAGAAGAAGCCTGAAAAAAATCACGGCTTCAACGGGATTCGAACCCGTGACCTCCGCGATACCGGTGCGATGCTCTACCAACTGGTATCACCAGTATCGCGGAGGTCACGGGTTCGAATCCCGTTGAAGCCCTGATTTTTTTTTCAGGCTTCTTCTTTCCAGTTGCTTAAATTGGAAAATTTACTGTGATGATCACTCTTCACATGTATCTACAACCACAGTACAGATATGAATTATTTCATATATTCTTTAAATTCAGGAAAGTTATACTTGTGTTATTTTATGGATTCGTTAAGCATTGTTTTTTACCCTTCTTTGCGAGTCCAGGTTGGTAGCGAGTAATTTATTTTTTTGGTTATCAGTTTTCATTTTCTTGAGGAAATGGCCGAAACGCAGCCAACCCGTGTTTTAATCCTTGGACACTCTTTTATTTACTGTCTGAAGTCGTTTCTCGTTTCGCAGTACAGTTGGTCGTTTTTAAGTAATTTACAACTGAGTAAGAATCTACATATACGATGGCAGGGGATAGGAGACAGGATGGTGTCTAAGGTCGCTAAGTACGATCTGGGTGTTGTTGGGTTGTTTGCTCCTGAAATTGTTATTGTACAGCTTGGGAGCAACGATTTAACCTCCATGTCTGCAGCTAAAATTGGGTCAGCTATTGAGGACCTGGCTCGTTTACTGTTCGAATCTTATGGCGTAAAACTACGTGTAGTTTGTGTATGTCAGACCATTTTTCGTTGAGACTTGAAAGCATCCAAAAGTTTCATGGGAAAAATTTTTCTCAATTGACTTTCATTATACCTGGATTGAGGTAACTCCTGATATAAGTATCAATTTTAGCCGATAAGGCAGTAAAGAAATATGACCTTCTAAAATTAGGTAATTTTGGATGGTAGTTTTATTTTAAAAATTTGGCCAAAGCTTGTGCCAGGTCCCACTCTGCCAGAAACTTCTATGCCAAATCGGCATACATGAACTGAAAGACCCTTTGCAACAGAAACACACCATACAATGACTTATTGAAAGGGCTTTATTTGTTTGCTTTTATGGTGGTCCAAACTTAGCCTTTCAAAAGCAGGATTTTTCATGTTCTGGAGGCCCTAAAGGAGACCCCCCTGTAACTTTTGAACTAAAAGTCAGAGAACAAAACCAACTTGGGTTTTGGAATATCTCAATAAGGCCAACTTCTGGAACAAGTTTCATCAAAATCGGCCCACCCACATTTTCAACCTCTGGAACACTTTCTCAGACAATGACACTTAAGTTCTTCGATTCTGTTTTACTGTGTAGTTAGTACATTCCTACGGCCCTTAGTTAGTATGTTCGTACGGCCTTTAAAATCTTCGATTCTGTTTTCCTGTGTAGTTAGTACGTTTGTACGGCTCTTCTTCGATTCTCTTTTACAGCTGAGTTAGTACGTTTGCACGGCTCTTAAGTTGTTCGATTCTTTTTTTACGGTGGAGTTGGGACGTTGTGCGACCTTCAAGTCCTTTTATTAATTGCATTGTTGTATCTCACAGTTTAGTTTAAGTAAACTTGCTTTTTTAGCTAGATATGTCTTTTAATTAGTACGTTATTCCAGCGTACTAGCGGAAAAAAGCCGGAAACACAGTCCTATTCTGGGCACGGTATAAGAATAGAGCAAGGCGCTGTTCCTATCGCTGCATGTACGTCTGCCGTGTGGCCAGCATAATGTCACAGTCCCGTTTTGACCAGTGTTCTTCCATTTGCTTCTTCTCAGTCCCCGATTTTTCCCTTCGTTGTTTCTTTAGTTCAGCTTGCGATTTTTTCTCCTGTAAACACAACTCAGGAGTCTTTGTCTGTGCTTTTGCAAAGGACATTCCAAAAAGTTCTTGAAATGGACCATTGATGCCTTCATAGATTTTGGTTGCTGCAAATTTAATAGCCTTTAATGTAGGTTTCACATTTGCAGCATTTGAAGGCTTTAAAACACGACTCTGTGCTTTGTTTATAGCTTGTTGTAATTTAAGTGAATTGTTTTTTCCCCATGAGGGAAAGAAAGACTGAAAAGAATAGTGGTGTACGGCAACCTTGGCAGTTCATTCGTTCATGCTGTTTTTTCTTGAGCTCAGGTAGATTTTCCCAGTTCCGTTGGCCAAAGTGCTCAATGTACTGGCTTTCATCCTTTGTTTTCCACTTCTTAAAGTGAAGAGAAAGGACCTTTGAGCGCTTGTGAAAGTTTTTCTTTTCTGCCACAGCAAATTGATCACCGTGAAGACCTTGGAACTGACTTAGGTACCTTTTCCAATGTAGTTCTAGATCATATTCGATCTTGCCATTTGGTTTGAGAAAGCTCTGCCTAACAGCAACGCAGGCAAATCCACATCCAAAATATTCTGCCATTTATGGTTGTAGACTCCAAATCAGGGATTAAGAGAAGAAAACACCGATTTCCTCAGGAATTTAAGCATTAAAAATCATCAAAATATACAAATTTGCCAAGAAAACAAAATAGAAACTACATCGAACACAGAGGCTACATCCATGAATATCATTAAATTGTGCCGAAAATAATGTGCTTACCCAAAAATACCACCAAATTAGTGCGCATGGCTCCATTTATGCAAACATGATTTCAGCATGGAAAGATATTGGTTTTAGTATGGGAAAACAACAACAATTTGCCATATTTTTTTCCATGTGTATATTCTTACTTGTATCGTGCATAATAAATTTAAGTACAAAAATGATGATATTTTGGCAAGCCTTTAGGGTTGATTAAGGTCCAGTGTGCTTTCAAAGTGATAAAATCCGTTAAATGGTCGGGAACAGTTGGCTTTCTGTGAAGAAACCTCAAAGAAGCTCTCTTCGTCCGCCATTTTATTAATAAGCAGCCAGGCCAGCTAAGACTGTTTTGTAGTCTCTGATTGGTCGTTTCATTCCCGTGGCAACGAAAAAGTAGTCCCCAGTGATCTAAATTTGGAACTTTCTCGGTCAGGATGGCATTTCAAAATGGTGGCCAAAAATGGCGGATGAGCGACAATTTTTTGCTTTGGCACCACTTTTTTGCGTGCTCAACGGGAAATGTATACTCTTGAGGGGTAAAGACGAATCTGCCCCTCATATCTATGCCCAGACTTTGTTGAAATTATAGGTATATCATACATAAACGATCTAGTGTATGTTCGTGTGAGCTATGCTCGAGAGTTAATGCTAAACCATTTCTTTCATGCCTTTGATTTTGCCAGGGTCCAGGCACAGCATTTTAGTTCAAACCTTTGATGATTAATTTCTATATTTGTATTGATGGTAGGCACGGGAAAAAGTGGTGCCATTTTGCCACAAAAATATGAGGTATTTTAATGTACTTCAGACATTGCTATCACTTGGTCACGTGACAGGATCACATGAAAATAATATCATTTTTTTCTTCTTCGTTCAAGGAATCACCTCCTCAAATTTCATTGAAATTCGTTACACTTTGGAATAGTTATGGCTGAATTATGAAAAAAGGTTATTTCAGGGTTGTGACCCATGCCTTAATTTTCTTGAGTAGCTTCAACTTTGCGCCAACTTTCGCTTGTTCATTCATTGCTGTATTTTTATTTTTGGTTCGCTTCTTCGAACTGGTCCACGGACATTTCCATGGTCTAGGTTTATTCATACTTAAAATAATTACACCAAGGAAGATGCTTGCGTGGTGGCTGATTAACTGAGTAGCCAGTTCTAATTCCACGAAAGTCGTCTCGGGTGATTGCATAAGATCATAGCGCTGTCGATCAAGGGGTAAACTTTTACTTCCAGTGTAAATGTGAAACTGTGATTTCTCTGCCAAAATTAAAAAATTACATATCACACCTCGACCAATATTTTGACTCAAAAATCCAGATTTGAAGAAAATTATCGATCTGAAGGTGCAAAGTAACCTTAAACACTGCTCTTTAATGTATTGAGACTGGATAGGATTCTGTAAGATTTATGCACTCACAACCTATTCTCCTGATGTAAACTTCAAACAGTTGTCTTACTCAAGCCAGATGGATGATCGAGTTAAAATATCAATGAACTTTTCCGATCTTGTCTACCGCATCGTGAAAGCTTTTCTACTGCCATCATTTTTCAAACCATTGACTCAAAAGAAGAAAACATTTTATGCTTTGCGTTTAGAGTTTATAGCAAGTACAGAAATCAGTTTGTGGTTGTTAACGAAGATGTGGTGTTCTGCTGTACATGTAAAAATCAGTAAAATTAAACAAGCATGTGCAATTAGTTAATGTCGATGAACATGTCAAGAGGCACTGAATCCTGCAAGGAAAAAGATATGCTTGGTATATATTTGTGGGCAATGGGAGCCCACTTTGCCAAGCTGAAAGGTAAACTTCTTGCATTAGCGGAAGCATTCTCTGGTCATGAGAACGACGACATTTGAAAGGGAATTTGTGATCTTTACAGCATGCCCCAAGATATTTTGTCTACGATTGAAAACACTGAAACATTGTTATCAACTACTCATGATGAGACCTATCTTGCATTATTGTGTGATGTGAAGAGAATCATTAAGCCTTGGTGTTGCTGCCAAATAGTTATGGTTTTTCGCATTTCTTTCTAGCCTTTAGACGTTTCTTTGCAGTGTCTTTTGACTTGTTTTGTGGTTAGTCTAAGGATATGTTTACCAACATATGATGTTAGGAACAAAGAAAGTTATGTAATCCTCTGTATTACTAAGAAGTTCTTCTAATGTGTTCAGGAGAACTATCTGTTTGGGTTAGCCTTTCAACGTGTTAACATCAAGTTTCTTAAGGCTTCTACGTTACAACTCGTGAAATTCCTCAAGCGGACACAGAAGTAAGTTTTTTGCATTCTTTTGTACCTTATAGTTTATTCTACTCTCGGAACAATTGTTTCTAAGTTTCATAGTTTCTTCTAGTAAGTCTAATTGTAGTTTTCCTTATATTTACTTCTTAGTTTTTCGAAAGCACTTTGGTTATTGCTCTGTTACACCGCCTGGTTTACTGCTTACTTATCTCGCTTCGCTATGCATCACTTCAAGTACCGTTTTTTACAAGGTTTTTAAGCGCCTATGTTATGTCTCAATGCATTGCTTCAATAAACTTTGTCTAAACCGGTTGAAGTTGCAAACCCTGTTGAAGCTATCGTTTCTAAAGCATGTTAAGAATATTTTGGCACGTCCGAACGACACTTGGAATTCACGTGGTTGACGTCCTGTGAGGAACGTAACATCTTTCCCCTCACATCTGTTTCGAAAAATTCT